>VDFB02267180.1:0-85031 GCA_007258455.2 Sequoia sempervirens
GTAGAGATGAATGTAGAACAAAATCCAAAGACAAAGATATCTCCTCTAAAGATAAAGATGTTGGCAGTGGCAGTGTTTTTCATTGATGTCAAAGATGTCAGTGTTGGTGCACAGGAACATGAGGAGCCATGGTGTCATATGCAAAGGAGAAACTCATCATAGTTCATGGTGTTATGGTATTTGTTCTTCTCATGGTATTCATGTCAAAGTTCATGATGGTTTCCGTAGTTTTCATTGCAAAGAATTGATTTGATGGCAAGTGTTCAGGGTGCTTCAAAGATTATTGTTCATACAGTTTATGGTATCGTTATTTCAAAGTGAAGGTTCATCCATTGTTTTTGATGCTTGTTCAAAGGAAGGGTTGATAGTGCAAGTTATTGGAGTTTGTTGATTTGATGTTTGTTACAAACTTGGTGCTTCAAAGGTTCTTACTCATGTCAAGGTGTTGTTGCATTGATGCATTCAAGTTTGATGTTCGTTTGTCATATATGCCTAAGTGTGAGCAACACATTCAAAGAGTCACTTCATTACAATGCATAATTGTTGTTCATTGTTTACTTCACATAGTTGGCATTGGGAGTTGACATTGTTTATTGGAAGATGCAACTGAGACTTGTAAAGAGCATATGAAATTGGTGTTATAACCTAAGACAAATCTAAAGCTAGGTAATGCACATTCTTCATCTGAGATTATCTTTTTGACAAACATTAGAGATACAATATTTTGTATCTGAGTTAGAGACATATGTTGGTTTGTAGAGATCCAAGACAAATCACAGGTAATCAAGTTTATTGGAAATGTTTAGGGTTTATTCATTTCTTTGTATTTTTTTTCTAAAACCCTAAATGGAGGACTTTGAGCAAAGTTTATATCAAGGTTAATTTTGTTATAATTTAAAGTTGAACAACTCTAATGAGTTAAAGGAAACTTAAGTAATGACCTTAAGGGGGTTAGTCTCATGATTAACCAACCCTCATACCTAGAATTAACCGTTCAAATAGGTAAACACCATATAATCGGTTGTTCATTATGAAATCAACGTTCATTATTTGATGGTAGGAGTATGAAATCAAGGGCTAATATTTAAACCTCTCAACAACTATTTCCTGGAGGTTTACATTGATGGGTATCTGGTAGTCAATGTCTACGTGCAGTTTTGTAACTATTTCTCTTTGTGCAATGATGAATGAAAAAGTGACTTCCAATATTTTGTGCGGGCTCTCTGATACAGTGCATGATATATGAATTTGTCTAAAGGCAGAGATGTTAGGGTGTTCATGAAAAGTATATTTTTTTGTTGAGTAAAGATAGTTTTTAGAACTATATTATGATGAATGAAATATTGATATCATAAGGGTAAATAGGAAGATGAAGTTTGAAGATTTGTTGATGCAGAGATAGTGTAATGAGATTCGTTGATGCAGAGATAATGCAATGAATTGTCATGAAATAGAGTAATCCTCTATTTTTTTAATATTTCTTCTTAGTTTAATAAAAGTGATGTATGTTTTCCAGTGAGGAATATATAATTTTCCAGTGAGGCATATTGTGTAGCTAGTGAGGCTTTGCCAGTGAGGCATTTGGTTTTCTAGTGAGGCTTTTCTAGTGAGGAATGTTCTTTAGCTAGTGAGGCATGTTGTTTTGCTAGTGAGGCATGTTGTTTTTCTAGTGAGGCATACAATTTGTAGCCAGTGAGGCTTAATGAAACTTATTTTTCAGAGTGCTTTTTCACCCTTTTAGGCTTTTCCACTCACAATTTTTTTTGTCTCCTCTTGGTGGTTTGTCATATTGTGCTTGATTGGTCATCTTTGTTCAAGTATTATGTTTTTATTTGCATATCATTGTGACTCCCTCAAGATTCAATACCTATAATGTTTGAAGTGTTTTCAATGGGTCTCTTTGTCTAATACAAGTGAGTTAAGTTTTGAAATTTGGTTTCTCATTAGACCATTGATTCATCCCCCTCTTAGTGGTCCTATACTCCAACAAAAAGAAGCATCCTCAAAATGTTGTTCGAAAGTATCCATTGTCATTTCCTTTCCAAGTTTTCCTACAATTTTTTAGCGAATGTCCCCAAGTTCTACAATTTTCCCTATTTTCCCCTCATTTCCTTTCCAAAATTTTCTACATTTTCCCAATTTATTTTGTAAAATTTAATTGAAAATGGTGAAAATTATTTAGATTTTAAAATTAAAATGGTGAAATTTACAAACCAAATAAAATTTAAACCATAAGCCCTAAGATCAAATCCCTAAACCTCATTCGCATCCTAGTATATTGGGAAATATGTATATTTATTTCTTGCAAGAAAGCCCTAGATTGATTTGACAATATTGTTCAAAGAGAAATCTCTTGTCTTGGATCCCTATGCATGTGATTTGGTAGATAATAATATAATTTATTGAAAATGAGGGGAAATATAGAAAAAATGTTGAATTTGTTGCCTTACATGTTAATGGGTCCTAGCCTAAGGACTTCTACCAAATACTCATGACCCATGTCAATTTTGGGATCAAAACATGGAGTATGGATAAAAAATCTCTTGATGTAGTCATGTGAAGTCTCTAGGTGTAACCATATGGTGTGTAGCTTTTGAATAAATTATCTGAGTCTATAGATATGATTAAGTGGTTATGGTTTTGAAAACCTTACAGTTTCCTTTCTTTTTTTTTGAAAAGGAGTTTGTGGTATGTGAATATTCTTGATTGATCTTGTTGTTCTTAAGTTCTACTAGTGAGTCAATCCATTTTATCATGCACTTAGGACTCATAATTCACCCTTCTTATAGTATCCATGATTTGTCACCTATTTTCTATGATTTTTTTTGTAGAAGAAAAGGATGGTATATTAGCCTTTATCTTCTTACACAAACTCTCTAAAACATTTTGACCCATCTATGATTAGTTAAAAATCAAGAAATAAGACTTTGAATACTTAATATAAAGTGATCCCACTTGCATTTATTGTCATATTATCTTGTGATTATTTCAAAAAAATCATGAAAATTTAACATTTTGAACGTAGCTCCTAAGGCATCTCTAGTGGAGTAGAAGGTTGAAACAAAGTTTGAGTAGGTAGGAACCAATTTAGAAAGAACATTAATTACATGTTGTGAGTCAATTTTTTTTGCGATCTAGTAATCCTATAATGGAAAGATCAATAATTTCAAAATGCATGATTAAGTATTGTATGTTTTCAATATCAATTGTACTTAACTAATTAGTTCATTTGCCAATTGGAAAAGCATATCAATCTTTTAAAATAAAGTTGCAAAATTTCCATATATTTCTTATGGTGAATCAAGACTCTATGTGGGAGAGTATATATAAAGGTATTCAAAAGTAAATAAAACCGTACAATTCACTATAATTGATTAAAATATATTTTTTATACATATAAAAAAGGGAGCATTGTTTTTATACCATCTTTGATCCTAAAGTACCCTTTTCTATCAAACATTTTTTTTTTTTTTAGTTCATTGAGATAGAACTTGTAGGGAATGAGGATAGGAGGTTTTTATTTATCCATATTAATATAAATAATAGAAAAATAAAAAACCTAATAAAGGTACATATATTCAATACACTCATTTTTCTCACCTCCTTTCTTCCCTTATATCCATGTTTCATCCCTATAAGTCTTACATTAATCCATCCTTATCAACTATTCACACCACCTCCATCTAACAATAATTTTCTAGATCCCTATTATGAAATTCCATCTCCTCTTTCTTTATTATTCCTTCTCTGAAATGCACTTCCTTTCCTACATTTTTGTCATTCATTAATGGTTAAATTCCTTTCCTCCATTGTCTTCTCACTACCCACACTCATCTAACACAGTTCCATGCTTCATGTCCTACATAATTTAGGCATAGATCAATAGAAATTAGACACTAATTCTTATTCTTAGGAGGTCACCATGGATGCCTAGACATAATCCTCTTTCTCCTAATATTCTATATCATCTATTTCCACCAATTTTATTGGTCCTTCTATTAGAAGAATTTTATTACCTATACCTCATGTATCATTATAATGTATGTATATATAATTACATGTCTCATTATAACATGTGTGTATATAATATTATAAAACCTTATGTGCTTATTAAATATGCTTTATAACTCACATATAGTAAATTTAATAATTAAGTCATTTCTGACGAACTATTAGATGAAGTCAACATCTTCCACCCTTAAGTAATTTTACCATTCCTAACCATTTCCACACTCAAAAATCCTATTTTGATGAATTCAACATCTTCCACCATTTATGTCCCAGCCTCCACTATTGACCTTGTCCTAAAAGGTCCAACTAACATGAACAACATGTATAGGATCAACACAACATGACAACGAGCCACTAGATCAATAAAACCATAGACCTCCTCAACACCTCTTTCTTTAACCATCATATTCACCCAATTATACCCTTCCATTTAATTCATTATGCAAAACTTTGAAATTTATAATGTAGAACTTGGTTCTACTCTTTATTTATCCAAAACTATATTTATATATTCATTTCTATAGAGTTAGATTATGTTGATTTTTATGGAATACAAGTTCAATTGAACATAGGGGCCTACTTGGTTAGTTAATTGTCACCCAAAAACTACATAGGTAAATTGTATATAAAGCCCAAATCAGAAGACTTGTTAAATTTAATATTTCTTATACCCAAACCTTCGGGTTCATCTTCCTCATCTAGCCTAACCTTCTCCCTTCATTCATTGAGTAACCAAATTGATAGGTGAAGCTATTTTATCCCTTATATTTCATGTCCATCAATTCCTCACCCATAACCTTGTCAGCCTCCCTTCTATTCAACCCTTCAACCCTAAACTATAAGTTTTCCACAATAGGAAATATTTTTCTTGCACATAGATTACTAAAGTATATACAACATGTTTGATGTTAAATATTTATTTATTCAATGAACTGTGATTGATAGATGTGGATTCTAGTTCTTATATGTGTGAATGTAAAACATATTCCTTACATGTATGTAGTCTTCATTCCTATATTATTTTGTAGCTCTTTTGAATTTCATATATGTATTTCACTTTTATCTTTAAAACTTAACTTTGTCATCCTTTTAGGATCAAGGGTACACATAATTTATAAAGACACAAGACAATGTTGACGAAACTAATTTAATCATGGGGATTACTTACTTCCTATTCCTTGAGGGTCTTCTTAGAGACTTTGTTTGGGTATTTTTTATATCTTCAAAATGGGTAATTTTCCTTTTTTCTACATTTCAAGTGGAAGGAATGTTATCAAGTCCTCTAGAATTAGGTAGCTAGAAAGATCATATAAATATCCTAAAGTACACCCAACTAAAGTTTTGTTCTTGCATTCACAACTTAATTATATATTATCTATAAATCCTTACCTTTCACTAGGCCTACTATGTCGTGGAAGTTGCTTGTGGTAGCTCTTTTGGCCTTGCATTCAAAAAAAATTTCTCCATTATGAGCTCCTAGGAATGGTTCATCAAATATACCTATTTGTATTGTCCCTCTATTTTAATTGTAATGGGCATTATTAGTGCTCGAAAAAGATACCTGTTGATTAAAAATGTAATTTTAGTATATGATCCAAATAAGTCATTACATGAAATTTGTACATAGGACAACCTTTACTAGCATGAGATTTTCCACTCGTATAATTTTTGATGGTGCCACAAAGTATTAATTGTCACAAATCAATCAACTCCACACCCACCTAAGTTAAAAAAATCAAGATATTTCTTACTTAGAATAGTCTTACATAATTACATAGGTCAACTCTTGTAGGCCCTCACCTTGATAGACAATGGTTATTCGTTACTTAAAACTAACCTCCACCCTCTATCTTATGTTGTAATTAAAGAATATATACACGTGCATGTAGATACATTTTCCAAAAAAGATAAAGTAAGAAACTAACTTACCAACATAAGCAAACAATCAAGCATTTAATGAATAGAGCTTGCCCCACATGGATACCATAGCGAGGTTCACATAAAATAAATATTTACTTTTATTTGATTAATCAATAATGATATAAATTACAACTAACTGACTTTCATAGTTTAGAATACAGGGAGAGAATAGAGCTTTCCCCTGTTTGTCAAGTGCACTCAACCTTATTAGATTCTATTTCCTTCTTTAAAAATTTTCCTTTCTATCCCTAACTGCTTCATTCTCATTATGTGTTATTTCTCTTTATTACCTATCACATGAGGATAAAATGAATGTTCTTCATGAAAATTTATAGTCACTAATTCCAATTTCTTTGTCTTCTAGCCACCTCTTAGATCCATATAGCTCTACAAAATCTCATCTTCCTTTCCTCTTCAAAAATGTCACACACATATTTTCTCTTCATTACAATCCTTATTATGTATTTTTTTTCTCTATCTTTTCTTTTTTTTAGGTTGTGTGTGTGTATTTTTTTTAGTAACCCAAGGGTGTCCCCGCGACTCAGTCGAGTGTGTTCCCTTTATGAGGTGAGCTGAGGTGAGACTAGTCCCCTAGGTATGCACACAATAGCCCGCAAACCACGTGCATCGAGTAAGCCCAGGCCTTAGAGTTGAACCTAGAACTAGTGGGGAGCAAACCCGCGACCCAAGCCAACTCCACTACCCGTGAGGGCTCTACTCTTTTTAGGTTGTGTTACCCACATTATTCTTTAAAAAAATCTTAATATTAAATGTAGGGTTTAGTGATGACTTAGTTCCAACCTACTTGTATTTTTAATATCTAGTTACATAGATGTACTTGAACTTACCTTGCTAAATTTCCACATGTTAGATCAAATAACCTCTATCTATCATACCTTGAAAATATCATTGAGACATGTGTCAATAACATGTACACATTAGAACTATTAAACTTACATATTACCTTGTTTGTCATGCTATTGGGTTTACATTACTTGTATGTTGGAGCTATGTTCTTGAAATAATTTGGGCCTCCAATGATCATGTTCTCATTTGGTTAAAACCTCTTTCTTGAAATAAATTGTCTCACTCTATAAATTATAATTTAAATTTATGTTAAGAATTTAAATTTGAAAACTAGATTGAACTAGTATATGTACAATCTAGGTTAAATGAAATTTAAATTTTAAATTTAGCTTGATGGTCCTTTAGGATGAAATGTATCACTTGTTTTTTCATGTATTGTGTACACACGCATGTAATGAATAGTACATGCAAATTAAAATTAGAAATTATTTATTTTTTGTGCAACATCGATATGGATGGGCTTTAGAAACATAATGATATAGAGATTTAGAGATTGAGATTGATTTTAGATGACCCTTCAACCATTGGGGTGTACAAAACCAATTGTGATATGATTTTAGAGATTTGTTCATTAGGAGGTTTCCATGCATATTACAGGGAGACTTTAGCAGTCATTCTTTCCCAAGTGTGAGATCAAGTTTTTGGTGATGTTCCTTTGAGTATAGTCTAGTTGAGAGTGCCAAAAGAAACTATAAAAACATAATGTTTTCCCTAGTATTCCACTAGATATTAGTTGAGGGCATATCAGGTGACTAGGTGCATATGCCCTAGGATGACCCTATTTGTTTATCCGTGTTTTTTGTAGCACATGATCATTATCCAAATAATGACCAAATTCCATTTTATTTTGTACAACAACTATACGCTAAGGTTGATTTAGGCTTCAACATTAACTATTTAATTTTACCACCTCATTTGGGGTAGGGGCGTGGTAGGGTCTATGACATGGATGCTTACCATCCTATAGATCAAAAAACCCCAAAATTTAGGGCCTTGGTTGGGTAGAGGATGTTTTTATCACTCCATCTTTGAGCCCTATTGGCGATGAGGTTGTCATTTCTTCCCAATAGGAAGTAATTGACAATATTACTAATATTATAGCCAAATTTCACTAGTTATCTTCAGATTACATGGGTCAATACTTGATGAGTCATCCACATAGGTCCCTGATGGTTTTAAAACCAACTGAAACTCCCACCCATACTTGAAACTTCTTAACTTTTCATCATCGACAGTCATTTAGATAGGTTATCCAACCTCAAGTACAAAATGCCAATATTAAAGTTTCAAGTATAAAGAATTCGTAAAGTACTTCAATCACTCATAAAGTTATAACAATTGAATAACACAAAGCCCAAATAAGATAATGAACAAGTTTGAAGGGAAGGTGGCATAATATAGAGTTAGAATAACTTGGGAAGTTCCCACCAAGGTTGGAAGAACTCAATGAAACACCAACAATCATCTAAACTTTGCAAAAATTTGGGTAGGGGCACCAATTTTAAGGGTAATGACCAAAGTTGGGGTAAAAAGATGGAGAGAATATAAAAAAGAAAAGGAAAAATGTAGGTTTATAATGGAAGAGGGATTCTCAAGAACCCTCTTCTCTGAAATTCAATTCAAACAACCACAACAATACAAGAAAATCTGCAACAAGATTTCATGTATTCTTTTGAAATTTGCAACAAAAAATCTACACAACATGGAAATATGACTACAATATTGTTTTCAGTCAACAAATTATTGAAAGGAAGAAAAAAATTCCCTTTACCTAATATGAAAATAACACAAAAACAAGCTACAACAACAAAAACAATCTATGTGCTTCATAAGCACCTCTAAATTTGCTTTTTCCTCCTGCAAACAATCACCTAGAACCTTCAATCTTCAACCATGGAGCCTTCAATATTTAATGGTTGACTTAGTCTTCTCAAGTTTCAACAAAAAACCTTCAAAACCCCCTTAGAGAATACCATGCCCAACTCTCCCTTTCTCCAAACCTGCAACAACAAATGAATGCCAAAACATGCAACAAAACTCCTCTCCCAAAAATCCAAAAATTAGATTTTTTCTTCAATTGCAAAACCTACGCCCACTTCTCCTAGAATGGATGGTTTCAATAATAGAAAAATCAATAAATTATTTTTATGCCATTTTGTATTTCCCACAATCCTAATGCCTAAAATTTGTTTTTCAGATTTTTCAAAAAAGTGCAACTACACCACTACCCCACTTGCCAACTTGCATAACAAGGGTGACATTTATTTAATTAAATATAATTATGCTCAACTTATTCAAATTATCCTCCTAACATGAAATTATCCTCCTAACATAAAATGCAAAAGCAAATTTAAAATTAAATTTTTTTTTGGTTGATTCAAGATTGCTAGCCATCATGGATGCTCCTGCATTAGTTTATGAAGAGGATACATATGAAATGATGGGGAACAAAATGACTTAGCTCGAGGATACAACGACTCAAATTATCTCTATTATTATAGATTTGATGGAGTGTTCTACCACTTCTACGACCATCCTATAAGAGGAAAATAATCAAAGGAAAAATAAATTGGAGAAAATAAGAATTTGAATAAAATTCATGAGGCCAAGTAGAACAACGAGGAGAAAGATTTGGACGTGTGCAACGGGAAGTTGAACTAGATAGTTGATGAGTGGAATGAGCTTACGAGCCTCCACAACTTAAAGATCACTAGGTTATTGTTGTTTTTAACTTGTTTATTTTTGTTATGTTTTTTCATCCCTTTGGTACTACATTGGTGTAGCATTTTGTTATTTTGTTGAACTTCTATTTTATGCTATTTTTATAACTTTTGGGAGTGAGACATTTTTCTCACCTTATCTTATAAAAACCAATCATGCTTATTATTAATTATATTATTAAAACTAAGCATTCTAGGGCTAGAAATAATGTTGAGTTAGGATTATAAGGAAGGTCTTCCAAAATATGTTTCTAAGTCCCATGCTTGGGTTAAGGGTGTACCCAAAGCATTATCCTAGAAGGCTTCCTCTCTTTTGAATATTCCTCATGCCCATCCCAATGTTCAAAAGTCATTTGTTCTTTCATGATGAACAATTTTTTTATAAAAATAATTTGCAATTAATGACTAAATTTTTTATTGAAAGTGTGGTTTAAGGGGAGGTTTTCATGTACATGGGTTCTTCACATCCCATTATACAATTATATAATGCCTCTCAATATAATAAATTTTAAATATTTTGTATCATTTTTCATATAATAAGGATTTGACACTAAAGAGTTATCTCTCCAACAAATTCTTTTTATAATATATATGTTTTTAATTAATGTGTCTATTGAAACTATTAATTTATTACTCTAACTTATCACTAATTAGTCTAAATTAATTTTTGTTTGATTAACTACATTCTTAGAAAGAAAATTCATTTTTTATAATAGTATTTCTTTTTTTATATACAACATAATTATCTAATTTATTACTCTCATCTTATCACTAATTAATATAAAATTATATGTAAATAACATTTGCTTTTGAGAAAGTTGATTTTTCTTTCATAATTATTTTTCATATCTATATATTTTTATATATGCAACACAACTATATAATTTTTTATTTATTAGTACTTGCCCCTTGAACAATATTATTGTAATCAAGTTTGCTTAATTAGTTATTAATAATTTCTTTAATAATAAATAATTGTAGACATGTAAAATATACCGATTGACATTGTGCATCTGATCATGACTACTAACATTGTTTCATCCTGAATCATCCCTCGGTCTAACCATTTAATCAAATCTCCTTATCTGATTAAATTCATCAATATTCCTCTCTTAATTGAATAAATCATTTTATCTAATCAAGTCATCTCTTGTTAATTAAATCAATCCATTTGATCTAATTATCCCTATTTAATTAAATAATTAATTTTATTTGATTAAATCTCTAAAGTCTATACATTAAATTAAATAAATTAAAACCTTATTTGATTTAATCTAACACCATTTCTTTTAATTAAATAAATCAAAATCTTTATTTAATTAATCTCTTATCATATTCCTCTCTTATTTGATTTAAATAAATCCATAAATTTGAGTCAAATAGGTCATATCATCTAACCTCTCTCATTAAATTAATTAACCCTTGATTAATTTAATCTTATCTCATGTCCAATCCTCTAGATTTTGCAAGTTACACATGAAAATAGATTTAATTCATTTATTAAATCTCTATTTTCCTCACAAGGCATCTTTTGGAATATTCTCTCAATTTGAATTCAAAAATTCCAAGTCAACATGTACATCGAACAAGGCAATAACTTCATCTTACATGTCCTTTGCCTTGATCCAAGTGGCATTTATTGCAATTTCCCTTCCCTCTTGCAAGTCATTTCAACAAATTTGAAATTCAAAAATATGCATTTATTGGCACAATCCCCAAATCTTGCACATCCTTCATCCATTCATAGATTGACAAGTGGCATCATTCCATTGGATGAATGTTAGTCCCACATTGCTCAAATTTGGACATTCATCCATCTTGGCATTCTATAAATAAAAGAGCTCATATCCTCATTTGATCATCCACAAAATATGCAAAGTTATGATGCTAAAATATTTAGCTATTCTCATCCATCATTATTGAGTTCTTAGCTAGGTTTTTGTAGATTTTGCTTTGGAGCTCTCATCCTTCATGAAAAAAGTGGATCAATCATCTTCAACATATCAAGTTTGCATCTTAGGAATTGGGAAAGGGCCAATTTTCACATCAAATTGGCACCAATTCCACCATGGGATCATGAGTTTGCACATTTAAATTAGGATTCAACCTATTTTCTTGTTTTATTGTGTTCTTCATTGTTTTCTTTCCTGTTTTGAATTTGTAAATGGATTTCATGGGGAATCCTTGTTTTAGCTTGCAATCTCTTGTTTAACTTGTTTATTCTTGTTGTTTTGTAGGTACTAGGGTTGGGGTTCGCACATTTGGCGCTAGAAGGAGGGTTGGAATCATTCTTTCTCATCTTTTCTTAAAATTTCTGCATTTTTACTCATACACAGAAAATTCCAACGCTGGGAGCTCAGCGTCATTGTTTTGGCACTATTGACTCTTCAGCATCGCTATATGGCACCGCTTGAAATTAAAACCACAATGTTGGACTCGTCCCACCAAAATATTTGAATTTGTAACTCCGCCGCTAGACTCATTGACTCATAGAAATTGTCAAAAAATATCAAACTACGACGCTGGAAGAAAACTGTGAAGTTGGGAAAAAAGTGTGACACAGTTGAGCTCACTGCCCCAACACAGAGCAACGCTGACTGGCAAGCAGCGCTATGAGGGCACCGTTTGAAAATAAAACTGCGACGCAGTTACGAGTTGCGACGCTGGAGGGGAGTAAAAAGGGAAAATTTAATTTTAGCACGTGCTTTTTGATTGATGATTAATTTGTCTTCTATTTTCTGCCTTTTAATTTCTGTATTTTCTAGAATCTAACTAGTTTTTCTTCCTTGTAGGTTGGAAATCGAAAACAAAGAAAGGAGAAGCATGAGGAGGATGTTTCATCAAATCAAAGTGTTTTTAAACACTTTAATGTTTGCTTAACACTTTTTCACGAAATTGTTATCCCTTCTTTCTTAGGACACTAATTTTCGTTTGGGTTTAAAAAGAATCTTTCCATTTCTTGCAAGAGGGCTAAAATGAACATTAGGATCACAACACACTAGAGTTCGTTTTCGGTTAACAATTGAACAAAATGTCTCACACTTGTCTTTTGGTGCTTAAAAAGAACTCACATTTTTCTTTTTGGATTTAAAAAGAACAAGTGCAACTTTGTTTTTGTGAAGGCTTACTTAAACTAACCTCGTTGAAAAAGGATGTATGCGCTTCTCTCGTGCTTTATAGCGATCTTGAGAATCAAAAAGCCTTTTTCATGATTTTAGGTTGAGACAAAGCAATCACCTCCACACTTCAATTTGGGTTTTGAAATTGAACAAAATTTTGTGCGAGTGTGAGTGGGGGCATTGTTGCATATATTCTCTCTCTTTGTTGCCAACAAGGATTGATCGAGTTATGAATATTGTTCCTTATTTGCTTTTGTTTATCCTAAAGGGCCTGCCTTGGGGAAAAAGTACTCACCCAAGGGAACGACTCAACCAGTACCACTCTAAAGCCAAGAGTATTTCCAATTGGTATATAAATGTGGGTATTGGAGTAAATGCCAATATCATGCGGTTGATTCTGACAAGATGGATCCGAAAGGGGACTCTTGTCGTATGGGTCAATCTCCATGAACGGAAAGTCCTTATTAAAACCCATGTGATAGAATTCGTCAAAATCCTTTAATTTATATGTTGGTGCAAGAACGGTCGTTCTGAAGCCACCCCACACTTTTACGGTCTTTTAGTAGAAATGGAAAACATGCCATAGGAGTTTCATGGGTGTTGATGCTTGGATGCCCTGTATAAGTGAGTGTCATGGAGGGGAGCTTGTGGAGTCAAGCATCTAACCATTCGCTAAAGATAAGTGTAGCTGGACTTGCCCAAGTGGGAATCCAACAAATATTGTCTTACACATCCATAGGATTGTACTTATTCTTGGGTTACAAAATGCATTGCTTGATCGAAAACATCTAAAAAATAAACACTTAACATCATCCAAATTTTAAACCCTTTTTGGAGATAAATGCCATTGACTCAATCCATATGTTATTGCTTTCCCTTGGGATTCACATCCTTAGAGGTTTCTAAACATTGGATTACATCTCAATTTTTCTCCTGAAGAAAACAATAGGAAAACCCTTGCCTTAAGTTCATTGAAGTTCTACATAACATATCTTGTGGGGTTTGAAGAAATTAAGAAATTAGACATCTTAGTTTGAAAACTTAATCAAAGAAAGTGTTTTTGGTAAAATAAATTCATTAATCAAAGCTAAGAAAAATGAAATTTCATGTGTGTTGAAGCCTCATGATTCTTGAAAAAGGCCAAAATGAAGGTCATTGGTTGGGAATCCGAAAGTGTATTTCCAAATTGAATCATTCTTTGGTTATAAAGGTCTCTAGGAAGCATTTGCATGTTCTTCAATACTTAGGTCTAGGCAAACAAAGTGTCTTTTTTAGGTTCATCTTAGGATCAAAGCAAATCAAAATCTTTTTCATCTATCCTTCAAACATCAAAACAAAAATCATCTCACAATCACCTTTTGGAAAATCTTGAAATCACCCTTAATGCTAGGCTTTTTGGAAAAATCATCATCATCGAAATCATTGAGACTAAATCCTTAAAAACATTATCAAAATCACCTTTGGCTAAGTATGTGTAGATGCATCCTTTTGCATATGTTTAGTCAAAGTTATCAAAATCATCTTGTTTAGCTTAGTATATGTAGATGAATCCTTCTTCATATGCTTAGTGAAACTATCATCTTGTTTGGATAGGTGTGGGTAGATGCATCCTTCTCCCCGCATGTATTCAAATTATCATCCTTTGAGTAGATCTATCCCTTAGATAAATCATCCAACATCTTAGGGTCTTTTTGTTCAAAATCAAAAGCACTCAAAATCAAGGACAAATCCCAAATCCAAAAATCAAATCAAAATCAAAATCCACAACATATTCGAAAGTCCTAAAAGCCTAGCATCTCCTTTAAGATTTATCAAAAGACAAAAACATCCACATCATCCATCCCTTTCATCATCATCGTATCACACCTCTTGACCCTTAAGATATCCTAAAATTTTCTACTTTGGGCATAAAGTAAAGATCAATCCTAAGAACCAAGAGATTCACCTCTCCTATTCTTGAAAAATTGATCCTTGTTTTATGGTTCAAACTAGATCTCAATACAACAAGAGCATGGAAGCCAACAAAGAAACACCCACTTCAAGCGATCTTAGCCAAACAAACGTTGAGATGAATCCCGCCGAATCAAGCAATCCTTTGACCATTTCATCATCCCAAAATCCGCAAGAAGAAAACCAAGGAGAGGATCTTACCTTTGGGATGTCTTGCGAAGAAATAACTAAAATGCTCCAAAATCCAGAGAAACATAAAATCATCAACATCATGATGAGGCTCAATCTTTCATTATACATGCTAGAACTAGCAAAACAAGGGGCCAAATTACCCTCGGATTTTGACGTAAGCACCATGGTGGAGACATATTTTCCTCCCATCTCATCCACCATTCCCATCTCATCCACACCCCCATCCAAAAACATCACACAAAACATTCTGCAAATCACAACATCTTTTGCTCCAACCCAACCCAATGTTAATAAGGGAAGCGCATTTCTCAATGCTATTCAAGCACACCCCCTTGTTAATAATCAAAACTTGGATGCGAATACCACCTTGGAACAAAACATACCCGAAAACCCATTACACAAGAATGTTCCTCTCACGTTCCATCATGATCCATCATCATCATTTTTTTACACAACACCTCAAACTTCCCTCCTCACAAATTAGCAAGAGGAAGGAGACATGTTCGGACCAGGGGGTATTTTTGACACCACAACATTTTTGCAAGGACTCACACCCCTTACATTTCTACCTCTTTGACCATTGCCATTATTATCCACACCACTCCTTGGTTTAGGGCTTCCCCCTCTACCAAGTGTAAATCAAACCAACATCCCAAATATCAATCAAAGCATTATGCCAAACGCTCAAAATTTGTTGTCGATATCGCAACAACAGATGACAAATGCGCAAACAATTGCAACATCATCAAGCACCCCCTTAACATCACAAAGCATGGTCTCTCAAAGACCAATCACATCAACGAGACCGCTTATCACTCAAACCATCATATCAATACCACCATCCACCAACACGACATTATCAAACGCCATTCCAAATCCACCACCACCAACTTCCACCACATCAAGTCAATACAACGTGACATTGCAAGCCACTTTTCAAAGGGGATTCCAACAAGTGCAAAAACAAAAGGCCATACAGCTAGCTACTCAACAAGCCGCTCAAGCTGCGCAAGCTTCCTAAGTTGCACAAGCCACATTACAAGTGCAACAGGCCACACAAGCCCAAGATTTATTGCAACAACAACAACAAGTCGCCCAAGCCACTCAAGCATTGCAAGCATTACAAGCACAAAAAACTACTCAAGCACAAGCTCTATTACAACAACAAGTAGCACAAGCACAAGCCCAAGCACAAGTAACACAAGCACAAGCTCAGGAAAATTCCCAATATCAAGCACAACATGCACAAGCACAAGCACAACTTCTTGCACAAAGACAAGCATTGCAATTGCAAGCATATCAGCAAGAAATAAAGCAATATCAAGAGTAGCAAGAAGCAACTGAATTGGCAGCCCAACAACAAGCGATGTTGGAACAATAACAAGCGTTGTTGGAACAACAATAAGTGCAAAAACAAGTACAAATCTTAGTGCAATGACAACAAGATCAACAGCAAGCGTTGTTCATACAACAGTAGGTGGAAGCCTACCTAGCTCGGCAGAACATACAGATACCATCGAACAACACACCGACAAACCCACCCATCCAACCCACAATTGAAACACCCAAAAAAACTTTCATCCCACCCCCTGATCTGCAAAATGATGTGATGACACAAATCAGGTTGCTCTCGCAACAAGTGCTTGATCTTCAATCAAGGCAAACAACAAAGACACCAAGCAACTTGTGTCTGTATCCATTTGATAGGAGCCTAGTAATGAAACCGTTCCCTAAGGAATTTGAGATCCCTAAGTTTGACAAATATCGAGGGACAGGAAACCCTAAAGATCACATCAGGGAATTCCAGGTACATTGCATAGAAGTTGCATATGATGATACTTATTTGATGCGACTATTTCCTAGGAGTTTGGAAGGCCACGCTATGGAATGGTTCTCTCGCTTACCTTCAGGCATTAGGACATTCCAAGAAATTATGGATGCATTCATCAAAAATTATGCATGCAACATTGCAATGGATGTTAGTCTAGAAGAACTCTCAGCTCTAAAACAAGGAAAGGGTGAATCATTCGCTTCATTCTTACAACGATGGTGATCCAAGCCCAATTGGAGCAAGTGGACCATGCCAAAAGAATAACAAGTTTGCACCATCATAGCCAACCTTGAAGGCCGCTTGGCATTTCATCTCAAGGTTGAGGGCATCACCACATATGATCAATTGATCCCCAAGGCACTCAGCATTGAAAGAGCCCTTATAACTCAACCCGCGAAATCAAAATCATACCACAAACAACAAAACAACTACCCACCATCCAATTACAATGATAAACCTCGCACGTGGGTAAGGAAAAAAAACATTACTAATGATGTTGTCATCGATGCCAAGGTGGTCATTAGTGCTCCTAGCCAAAATATACCCACACCGCAAATCCAATTTCAACACCAAAACAATCATCACACGACACACCAACCAAACAACAATCCAAGAATCAATAATCTCAATGATCAAAGAGGACCACCCCAGTGCAACAGTTATCCCAAGCAAAAATATACCACTTTTGGGGAACCACTTGAAGACATCATGAAAAAGCTAATCGACAAAAAACTCATCAAAGTGCCTACCTTTGAAAATTACGAAGAACCGGATGTGAAACCTCCTAATTGGTATAATGAGAATCAAGTTTGTGAATTCCATAAAATCAAAGGCCATACCACAAATAGTTGCATGAGATTGAAAAACATCGTTCAAGATCTCATCGATAAAAGAATTATAAATGTGGAACAACCTACAGGAAATCAGGATCTTAAGATATACACGAATCCGATGCCGAATCATGGCAACAAAGGGAATCAAAAAGATAAAGTGAAAGGTACCCACTCAAATGTAAATCATGTGTATGAAACAGTTGTCACCTCCCTAGATGAAAATTTCATGGTCATTACTATCAAGGGCGCCCATGCCAAAGATTGTGGAGTCACCACAAGAGGTGGAAAAGTTACCATCGCAGGATCATCCCAGCCAAACAGAGTCCCTGCATCTAGATCCGTTCCTAATGGCTACGATGTCCTAGATCAACTCAAGAGAACACCGGTGAAAATCTCCATCATGGAGTTGCTAAAAATATCATCTGCCCATAGGAAAATTCTTGAAGAAGCGTTGGCCTCATCCACTGTCCCCACAGATCTTGATTTAGAGCAATTCCAAGCTATGGTTGGAAATATCATTACGCCTAATCTTCTTACATTCTTTGACCAGGATTTCCCTACTCAACCATCTCACAACCGTGCACTTCACTTGGAAGCTATAGTACATAAGAGAAAAATCAAAAGGGTCTTGGTGGACGGAGGTGCGGGTTTGAATATCTGTTCTATCAGCCTCATCAAGCAATTGAAAATATTAGAAGATTCTATCGACAAAGGGAAGGGTATCACAATAAGAGCATATGATGATCAAGAAATATTGTCTCAAGGAACAATCAAACTCCCTATTCAAGTAGGTCCCACCATCATGGAAACCACTTGTCAGGTCTTGGACCTTGATTTTCCATATAACATCCTCCTAGGATGTCCATAGATCCATGCGATGAAAGCAATAGCATCAACCTTCCACTAATGTGTGAAATTTACACATAATGGACAAGAAGTTACCATCCATGGAGATCTCGAGCCTTTCTCGTATTACAAAAATCTTGAAGCAAAGTATTACAAAATTCCCCAAGTACCCAAAAATGATGAGGGCCCATCCACACCATACATCGATCCCGCCACTCTCGCATCCACTTCTGCGACAGAGACACCCGCCACTCCCGCCATTCCCACCATCTCTAACATCAAGCTCATCATCTAAGATAATGGTTGTGGAAACTAAAATCTCCCTAATAATTCCTTCGTAGTAGGAGAGTTACCACAATCTCCTAGATCACGGGAACGCTCGCAAATAAGTGAAGCTTCCACATCTCAAACATCTCTTGAAGACTATCCTAAATTCACAAGCTAGGGAGACCTTGGCCAAGAGGTTATTGAGGCAAATCCATCACATATGCTATATCAAGATGAAAGACCAGTAACAGAATTACCAATGGATGACAGAAGCAAGGGTCTACAAATGATGCTCGCAATGGGCTACGACAGAAATCAAAGACTGGGACAAAACGACAATGGGCTTATAATACCTATCATGCTAGAGACACGACCAATAAAAAATCTTGGCCTTGGATGTACCCCTTTGAGTATAACTATACGAGGCTGAAGTCCTCCAGTAAGAATAGTTAACAATCCTCCTCAGCCAACCCTAGCAAAACTACACTTACCAGAGTCTACAGGTAGAGTCATAGATAACTTTACATTTGATATAACCGACGTCTGTAGTAGTAGTGATGATGAGGATCACCTGACTAACTTACCTAGGATATTTGAGGATATCACTCTTTGCATTATTAGCACCCTATCTTTTGAATCTGACCACCAAAATCATGAGATCCGCCTGGTATATCCCCAACTCATCGACTTCGACCAACGAGGACCACCAGTTCTTGATACATTCAAAAATGAGGAGGCACTCTCAGAATTCATGGGACTGCGGGATAATATTCCAGATGGGGATCACAAAGCAAGGTTTATAATAGAGTTGGACACACATGCCTATTATGGGGAAACGATTGAATCCTTTAGTTGCAAAAGTGATAAATTAAGAATAATATCCAAATCCTTGAGTGAAAACCACACTGTGGCACTCTCTGACAAGAAAAAAGTAAAAATAAAGGATGCATCTATTGGTGAAAACCTCTCTGAGGCACCCGAGGATGGGGGATTCAATCTTCCTTTAAGAGCTATTCATCAAGAAAAGTCAGCATTCTTGGTAGAAAAATGCAATCCTGTCAACCTAGGAATAGAGGAGACCCCGCATATCACATTCTATGCAGAATCACTACTATCAGAAGAGCAAGAGCTCCTAGCAGCATTCCTAAGAGAAATACAAATAAACATCACATGGAGTTATGCTGACATGCTAGGGCTTGATCCAGAGATTGTGGTTCATCACTTAGCAGTGTATCTAGAAGCAAAGCCTATCAAGCAAAAGCTTCAAAAAATGCATCCTTAGATCGCTCTATTAGTCAAAATGGAGCTAAAAAAGATATTGGATGCAGGATTCATCCGACCAATAGATTATCCAGAATGGGTGTCAAACTTGGTACTTGTTTTGAAACTTGATGGAGCCATTATAATCTGCACAGACTTCAGAGATTTGAACAAGGCATGTCCAAAAGATGACTTCCCTCTTCCCAACATTGACATGATAGTAGACATGACAGCAGGACATGAGATGTTATCACTAATGGACGGATTTTCAGGATACAATCAGATCATGATAGCTAAAGAGGACCAACATAAGACAACTTTCACTTGTCCATGGGGGACTTATTGCTAGAACATGATGCCATTCGGCCTAAAGAACACAGGAGCAACATATCAACGATCCATGACATTGATATTCCATGACATGATTCATAAAATGGTCAAAGACTATGTTGATGACATTTTAGCTAAATCCCAAAAGAGAAAAGATCACATAGCAACCCTAAGTGCCATCTTTGACAGATTGGAGGAGTACAAATTTAGAATAAACCCAAAGAAGTGTGTCTTCAGTGTACAATCAGGAAAGCTCCTAGGATATATAGTGTCAATGAGGGGTATTGAGGTAGATCCATCAAAAGTAAAAGCAATCCTTGAGATGGAGGCACCGAAAACATTAAAGCAACTGAGAGGTCTCCAAGGCAGACTACAATCCATTCGAAGGTTCATAGAACAAATGGGAGACACAAACATAACCCATATTCTCACCTACTCCACAAGGGAGTAGCGTACAAATGGGATACCAAGTGTGAAGAGGCATTCAACAAAATCAAGGAATATCTATTGACACCACCAGTCTTAATGCCACCCATCCCAAGAAAGCCATTGATTCTATACGTGTCAGCAACAACAACAACCCTTGGAGCTCTCCTAGCTTAGCATGACGAAAATGGAACGAAAACGGCTATCTACTACATCAGCAAGACAATGGTTGGTCATAAGCTAAACTAATCATTCATTGAGAAAGCATGCCTCACAGTAGTGTTTGCATCACAAAAATTTAGACATTACATATTGGCACACAAGATAAAGCTCATCGCCAAAATTGACCCCCTCAAATATTTACTATCAAAGGCAATGCTCATGGGAAGAATGTAAAAATGGGTAATGACATTATTAGAATATGACATCGAATATATCGAGAGGAAAGCAATCAAGGGCCAAGTCATCGCAGACCAACTAGCAGGGGCACCTATCTATTCGAAGAATCCTCTTGTCTCAGAGTTTCCAGTCAAATCTATTTGCAACCTCAACATAGCTGACCACTGGAAACTATACTTTGATGGATCATACATGCAGAATGGATCAGAAGCTGGTGTTTTCTTTATCACACCACAAGGGGATTGCATACCAAGGTCATACAAACTGGCATTTCCTTGCACAAATAATATTGCAGAATACGAGGCTTTAACCATAGGTCTTAGAATAGTAGTGCAATGGAACATCATAGCTCTCAAAGTATACAAAGACTCCCAATTGATCATAAATCAAGTCAATGATGAAAATCAAACCAAGGAAGACAAGCTCACTCCATACAAGAAATTGGTGGAGACCCTCAAAGAATCCTTTATTGAAATCACATTTGAGCAGATTCCTAGAACCAACAACAGAGCACCAGATGCCATGGCAACAATTGGATCCTTGCTTGATATCCCCCACAATGTTCCAAAATATGAATTCCTCATTGAGCAACTTCTCGTGCCTACATTCGAGGTACCAGAATCAAAATATGTGTGCGAAATCATTGGTCCTAGTGATACTTGGTATCATGACATTTACACATACCTTCAAATAGGAGTCATACTCGTTGACCTACCATCAAACCTAAAATGAACCTTTGTTAAAAAGGCATCTAGATTTGTCATCCTAGGTGATACCCTATATTGTAAGAGCATAGAAGGAACCCTTACTATGCTGCTTAAGCATTGAGGAGGCATTAACCGCTCTAACATAAGTATATAACGGTATCTATGGTTCACATTCGAGTGGAATGACCATAGCCAAGAAACTGCTAAGGATGGGGTATTATTGGCCCACAATGGAAAGAGAAGCACATGATTATGTCAGAAAGTGTCTATAATTCCAATAGCATGGGGACCTCATCCATGCTCCAGCTCAAGAGCTTCATCCTATCGTCACACCATGGCCCTTTTCGTAGTGGGGACTTGATCTCATTGGCAAAATTATGCCCACCTCATCTAACAGCCACAAATTCATCATAACTGCAACTGAGTACTTTACTAAGTGGGTGGAAGCCACACCCATGACGTATATAATTGGGAAGCAGATTTCAAATTCATTCTGAACTATCCCGTATGCCACTATGGTGTCTCACAAGCCATTATCTCAGATAATGGGACACCATTCAAGAATCAGGATGTCTGTGACTTATGCAAAAAATTCAAAATCTAGCATCGTTTCTCCACCCCATACTATCCCCAAGGAAATGGCCAAGCAGAAGCTACAAACAAAACCATTCTAAAAATCCTCAAGAAAACAATCAATGACACAGGTCGTGACTGGCACTTACAGATTAATCTCCCCCTCTGGGCCTATCGAACCAATATCCACACACCCACCAGCACCACCCCTTTTTCCCTAGTCTATGGATCAGAAGTAGTACTCCCCATAGAGATTGAGCTCCCATCCCTCAGGATATCACTGCAAAACCTCATCATAGATGAAGAATACTGAGTATCAAGACTAAATGAGCTGGAGCTACTGGATGAGCGACGTATAGATGCTTTGAATCATTTGCAAGTCTATTAGAATAGACTCAAATAGAGCTACAATAAGAAAATCAGAAGTAGGACTTTCCAAGTCGGAGAACTGGTCTTAAAAGAAAATCAGAAAAATGCCCCAAACCCAAGCAGCAAAGGCAAGTTTGAACCCAATTGGTTGGGACCATTTGTCATCACAGCAAGTTACAAATCAGGGGTATATCAGTTATCAACATCGAAGGGGAACCTCCGAGGAGCCATGAATAGCTCCCATCTCAAGAAGTTTTATGCCTAAATATTTCAAGGTATAGAACCAAAAAAATCCAAAAAATCTAAAAATGTCCTTAAAAAATGGTTACTTTGGCGAAAACTTGGCAAACAGGCGTCTTGGTAACAACAAAAAAAATAAAATCAAAAAAGAAAAAAAATCCAAAAAATCAGAAAAAGAATTGAAAATAGTAAAGAGAAAAAATTGTCCTCTAGTGAAAACCACTTCGGTGGCACTTTGGACAAGTACCTTAGTGAAAACCTGGCAAATAGGCGCCTTGCGTAAATAAGCATTATCCATCCACCAAGATATGTACGACTTGTTCTACATCATCCATCCATTTTGCTTCCATCATCCATCGCATTCGGGTCTCCATCCATCACTCATCCACTCGCATCCACACCATAGCTTGGTCCTGTGTTGGCATCATGATCCCTCCTAGTACTACTCGGCTCATCCTTAAGGTCAGTTTTTCTTGCCTTTATCAGAGTAGTCTATTGCATCACGTTGGGGGCATGTTCTTATCAGATCGGATTCGTGTATATTCTTAAAATCAGAAAATCCAAAAAAATCAAAACATATCAAAAAATCCAAAAAATAGGTCAAAAAGTCATCCAAAAAGTCAAAAACAAAGTCATCTAGTCAAACTACGTGGTCTCTACATGTATAACGTAGGCAAGGCTAATTTTTTGATCAGCCCCCGAGACCCCTAGGATAGGTCTTTAGGTTAGTCTCTTGGTCAAAATCTCAAAAAATCCCAAAACATTGGAAAAATAAAAAATCAAAACATTTGAAAATCTCGAAAAATACCAAAAACAACCTCAAAACATTGCAAAACTCCAAATATTTGAAAAAATCCATCTACCTCATCTCGCTTGCACCCGCAATAACACCATCCATAATAAATTGATCTTCATCCTCAACCTTTGGTGAAACAGTTGGAAACAAGTCTAGCAGCTGAAAAGTAAAACTCAAAAACGTCAAGTCTGAGGTGTAAATCGGTACGTAAACAAGTTGGTCAATTCTTTGTGTCGATAGTCCATCATCCAAACAATCCCATATCAATCATCTGATAACATCATGTCCTAGGATGAATCCTTCCTACAATGGGCATTATTTATCAAAAATAACAATTTGGATAAACGAAATGATGTGCCGCCATCCACTAACATGTCCTAGGATGTATCCTTCCTACAATGGGCATTATCTTTTGGCAATAGTTTAGGTTCTTATCCTTGAAAACACATCCTCCTTCGGTTAGCGGTATTGAAGAACATCGGCTTGTTTGTTTACTTTGTCTTTATCTTTTGACTTATCTTATTTGCGCTCATTCCAAGGACTTCTCGATGATATCCCAAAACAGAGGATTTAGAGAAATAGGAATGGGGCAACGATCATTATCTTCTATCTGTTACGCTTGTTGGATGTTCTTGTAATATAACTTTGGCGAATACTTGCTTTGTTAGGTATGTAGGGAGGAGGTCTAGGACAACTTGTTGACTATTGCATGGATAGGTTTACCTTTCCGTGTTTTGGTCCGAGGTGTTTGAGACTTCTGAAGTACATCCTAGCAAGATTTTCGTATGTCAGGTGTGAGCAAGAATACTCCTATCTGCTTGTCAAGTCAAAGTCCATCACACTTGGTACAACGCCATCCTAGTTTTCTATACCTTGATGCATCGTACCACATGTGTTATCAAACATAAGAAAATTTGGCCCTTTGAAAATCCCAATTCCTTGGCAAACAATCATCATCATCATTTGCATTTGCATCATCTTGTGTTTTGTTGAAATGACTTCTTCTTTCCTGGCTAACCACACTAACAAGGTACTATGATAGTTGATCATCATCATCATCATCGATCCTACATCCACAAAACCATTACCATATTGCATAAACATATCATATAGGAAACATACGCATTCAATTTCAATCATCATATAAACAGGTTATCATAGACATTCTTCATAGATAAGGTGCATCCATTTCATTGCATTTCACCCATTACATCACATCGCATGACATTATATCAATCATCACATAACATTCATTTGCATTTCATAACCATTTCACATTACCACCTACTGCATAATCATACATAATAGACACATATGCATTATAAGATAATCCATCACATACATACTTGCATAACAACATGACATCATCTCACCACTTTACGTTCACATTACATTACATTATCATCATATCACTTTGCATTAACATATCATTGCATCCTATTAAAATGAAGCACATAAATTACATCATCATTGAATATGTTTAGGATAATAGCATTTGTTATTCTAAGCATCTTAAAAACCACCTCATTTGCATTACATAAAATCACCTCATGTACATCATATCGCGACCATCGCATCCACATTGCATCATCATATCATTCTATAAATAACATCATAAATCATTCATTACATAATATAAGCATAATTCATTACATCACATACAAAGCATACATCCATCCATAATCATCTCATATATAAGCATATTCCAACACATCATTTTGTGCATACACCATAGATCATATCATTTTACATATTACAATCCATATCACATATTAGATTATTCCATTTTGCATTAACATAAATAGATCATCATATAGACAACATCATTGCACATCACATAAATGCATCTACATATCATAGGGCAACATAATATAGATCTGTTAGTCATAATCATAATGTATACATCATTAGAAATAAATGCATCCATAACATATAGAAGTAGAACCATACATGCATAAATAAAGAGAATACATTGCATCACATCAAAATCATCATCAACTCATATATATATATCATCAATAATGCAACTGTCATAGTACAAAAATAAATTGAATCACTGTACATATATGTCAATCAGTACAAAAGGCCCATCGGGCTATCAAAAATGAGTCCATAAAGCAAAAAAAGTATCATATCATCTCGATCAGGCTCGATCCCTGTGAAGGCTGCCCTCGTCTCTGTCACCATGACCCTCTGCTAGTCTGTGGCTATCCCACTCTGAATACTCTAGGACTTGCTCTGCTCTAGGTACGACCTCATGATAGTACCTCTGATAGTACTCGGCCTCTCGGACGACATCCCTATAGGATCGAACTGACACTATACCTTGGGAGGAGGAGGTTGTCATGCTCTCTATCTGCTGTCTCCAACCTAGCTCAGTGGTTGCCTGTAGCTCTGCAGCCTGTCTCTACTACACGACCTGATCCCTCTCAGCTCTGAGCTGCTCTCTCTTGGCCCTCGCTTGATCTCTCTCGGCTAAAATAGCCTGAACCTGGGCCTGTAGCTACGTAATCAAAGTATCCCATGTGTTTGCCTGTCCCACTGGTTGTACCTGTGGCTACACCTGAGGAGGACCCTCACCTTGTGGCAGTGGGACTGGTGGCACCTGCTGCTGATCCTGCATGTGCACATCTGCCTGATCTGGCTAGATTGGGGGAAAAAATGGCAGATCCTGTCGAATCTCAGCTCTCCGACCTCGTCCTCCCCCTCTACCTCTAACTCTCCACAAATCTGGGTCTACACCTGGAATAGTCAACCAAAGTGGAGGTTGGAACCAATCCCTGTAGGCCTAAGTGGTACCTGGATCTACTAAACCCTGATCATAAGCCCACAGTTAGGCCACCAGCTGCTTGAAGCTATCCACGGCCTCTGAAGCAGGAATGTACTACCCCATGACACCTATGTCATGCTGTGGGCGAAGACGACTACGTAGTCATCATTAGGTTGATCCTGCGACTCTCCAAACTGACGTTGGACGCGCTTGGGCAAGTACCTCTCAATCATAGTATGCTCTCGCCCCTGCATATACCGGTCCTAGCGGCAATAGAATAGCTGATCGGCATCATCGGCCCATCCAGGCCGACCAAGGTATGGTCGCCAGGTGAAAACCAACATCTCGTCTATGACCCGCCTCTAGTAGGGGATCCTGTGCTCACCGGTGTGTGTAAAGGACACACTGCCTCTATATCGACGCACGAGGGGATCGTCTGGCTCCATCATAACTGGAATGACATGTGGACGTAGCACAGAAATGTGCTCCCATGCCCATATGTGAAGTAAAGTCACCCCTGCTCCCAGCGCTCTGTCGTCCATATAGATATACTCATGGAGGTCCCTGTAAAGTGAAACTAGAAAAACAGGCCCCCATGTGAAACAAATTGGTCTGTCTCGCACCATCCGCTCCCAGCAATACCCCCAGCCGGGACTGAAGTATCGCCCGCGTCTATCAGGGGCAACAAGACCCGAAATGATAGCTGCAATCACCCAATGGTAGGGAGGGGCCATGATCCTATGTCACTCAAGCTCTATTTGACCCTCGCAAAAGACGATGTCTCGTGTGGCAAGGACTCGGTGACAGGCCTCACGCCCCTCATCCATATCAAAAATCATTCGTCGGCCATGAATTGGCAATCATAGAATACACCAAACATCCTCTAGGGTGACAGTGGTCTTGCCAGTGGGAAGATGAAACAAATACGTCTCGTTGTGCCACCTCTCGGCCAGCGCAGACAACATCCCTAGGTGAGTGCACATGGGCGCCGCGTACGCAATATGCCACAACCCCGCAATTTGGAGTCGATCTTGGTCCCTGTTGCTCAGGTCCCGTAAGAAGCCAGCCAAATCTCTCGACCTGTTCTCTCGAGAGTAGAGCTCCCTTGTTGCGTCTTGCATTAGGGAAGGTCACCATGTTAATTTTTTTGAAAAATTCCTTATCGAGCGTTCAATTTTTTTTTCCAGCGGTGCAATTCATGATGGCATCGCAGTTTGATTTCTAATCAAACTCTGACGCTAGGGCTTAAAAGAGAAAAATAGCACCGTCACGGTGCACTTTCCCTTCTACCATCGTAGTTTGGGCGAAATCACGACCGCCACGTCGCACTTTGTCAAACCGCCTCGTCGGCCCCAAGCTCAGCGTCACAATTTTTAAACTCTAAACTGCACCGCTGCGGTGCAAAATTGCACCGCGCGGCACAGGTTTGATTGCCGAGTGGCGCCATATAGTGCCACTGCAGGCAAATCGACCCTTTAAAGAATTAAATGACAAATTAAATGAAAAAATGAAGCTTGGGTAAGGGTCACATACCGGTGCCTCGATGCTAGGTGGTCACTGGTACATCCGAACTTGATCAGTGATGTGTAGGGGAAGTTGTCGTGCCATTTCATCAAGAGGTCAGAGTTAAAATCTCAAGGTTGCTATTGGAGGTGTTTGAAAATGACTTGAAAGTGACCCCTCAGGCCCCTTTTAAGCCTAAAAATTAGGGTTCTTTCACTCTAATTGGCTGTTCTGCTAGGGTTTTGGACCCCCAAACCTATTTTTGACTGGTTGAGGCTTGTTTTTCATTATTTTATTGTGTTTAGACATGTTTTTAGCCTCCCGGAGCCTTTTTGGACCTATCAGGTACTTTGTCCTCTTTTTTTGCGAGATCACCCAAAAATTGAAATTTTCGTCCAATCTCTTGAGGGGGCATTATAATGGCATCTTTTCTCTTGTCAGGCAATAGTGGGGCAAGTTTTTAAAGTATCAAAAATTTTGGGCTTCAATCAAGATCATTTATTCTTTGAACCAACGCAATGAGTGCATTGCTTCAAAGAGGGGCAAAATGTAGACACGTAAAATATACCGATTGACATTGTGCATCTGATCCCGACTACTAACATCATTTCATTCTGAATCATCCCTCGGTCTAACCATTTAATCAAATCTCCTTATCTGATTAAATTCATCAATATTCCTCTCTTAATTGAATAAATAATTTTATCTAATCAAGTCATCTCTTTTGTTAATTAAATCAATCCATTTGATCTAATTATCCCTATTTAATTAAATAATTAATTTTATTTGATTAAATCTCTAAAGTCTATCCATTAAATTAAATAAATTAAAACTTATTTGATTTAATCTAACACCATTTCTTTTAATTAAATAAATCAAAATCTTTATTTAATTAATCTCTTATCATATTCCTCTCTTATTTGATTTAAATAAATCCATAAATTTGAGTCAAATAGGTCACATCATCTAACCTCTCTCATTAAATTAATTAACCCTTGATTAATTTAATCTTATCTCATGTCCAATCCTCTAGATTTTGCAAGTTGCACATGAAAATAGATTTAATTCATTTATTAAATCTCTATTTTCCTTACAAAACATCTTTTGGAATATTCTCTCAATTTGAATTCAAAAATTCCATGTCAACATGTACATCCAACAAGGCAATAACTTCATCTTACATGTCCTTTTCCTTGAGCCAAGTGGCATTTATTGCAATTTCCCTTCCCTCTTGCAAGTCATTTCAACAAATTTGAAATTCAAAAATATGCATTTATTGGCACAATCCCCAAATCTTGCACATCCTTCATCCATTCATAGATTGACAAGTGGCATCATGCCATTGGATGAATGTTAGTCCCACATTGCTCAAATTTGGACATTCATCCATCTTGACATTCTATAAATAAAAGAACTCATATCCTTATTTGATCATCCACAAATTATGCAAAGTTATGATGCTAAAATATTTAGCCATTCTCATCCATCATCATTAAGTTCTTAGCTAGGTTTTTGTAGATTTTGGCTTGGAGCTCTCATCCTTCATGAACAAAGTGGATCAGTCATCTTCAACATATCAAGTTTGCATCTTAGGAATTGGGAAAGGGCCAATTTTCACATCAAATTGGCACCAATTCCCCCCTGGGATCATGAGTTTGCACATTTAAATTAGGATTCAACCTATTTTCTTGTTTTATTATGTTCTTCATTGTTTTCTTTCCTATTTTGAATTTGTAAATGGATTTCATGGGGAATCCTTGTTTTAGCTTGCAATCTCTTGTTTAACTTGTTTATTCTTGTTGTTTTGTAGGTACTAGGGCTGCGGTTCGTACAATAATAAATAATTATTTTTATGTATTCAAAAAATATTTATAAACCGATAGGCTATTTATTGTGGGCACAACCCATCCGAAAAGTTTCACGCTGGAAAATGAATTTAGCATATTTTTAATTATAAGCCGATAGGCTATTTATTGTGGGCACAACCCATCGGAAAAGTCTCACGCCGAAAAACAGATTTAACAGATTTTTAAGGCCCGTGCCTGAAAAACCTTCTGGGTAGTTGAAATAATCTTCGCCTTAACCAAAGGAAACCAAATCAAATGAAATCAGATTCAAATGGGAAGAAAGCAAGTTTTTTCTCTCATTTCCATCCCCCTTTCTTTCCTACATACTTTATGTCATTTCCATCTCCCTTTCTTGCGTGCATGCTCTGCAAATTTATACAGAGAAATAATCAACCCTGTCGAACCCACTTTTTGAAAGTTTATGTTTGCCGATATATCACAATCTCTGGACTGTTGAAGAAATGTAGCCTTAAGGAAGAGCCTCTGCCAAATTTTCCCAAACATTTTCATAGGAGAATAGAGCAACAAAATCAAAATTCTTTGGAAGGTATTGAGTTTCTAGAGAATTTTCAAGAAACCTCTCGGAGTATGAGTAATGGAGGGATAGAAGGCCATTTCCATTTAGTATTAACTCTCCAGAACTAGATTTAAATTATGTTTTTTCAGAGCTTACCTCAAACAGAACGCTGATAGTAAGATTCCCATCGCTTACAATTTTCCTGCATTGAAATTTTTTCCCACCTCCGCTTATCCTGTGTTATTTTTAAATAATAGATTGACTTGGTTTTTGAATTATACTATTTAGTTTAGGAATTTGTGTACAAAGTCATGCATATCATCAATGTAGAGCATTTTTTGTGATGTCATTGTCGTGTTGGACAGAAAGATGCGTGAATGGAAGTAATTGGCGTTAAACAGGGGAGGATATACACTTCGGTCCTCGCTTAGGCTTTGAACCATATCAATGTCTATACTAATTCTTCCTACTTCTTTGCATATTAGTATTTGCACTTGGGTTTTAACAGGCTAACACTTAAGTAGGGTAGATTTTTGGTTTAGGGACAGTTTGTCTCTAAATCTACATATTTAGGAAATTTGTTTGAATATGAGTTAGGTTTTGAATCAGATGGTCGATCCTACCCACCAGACAATTTTTTTACAACAGTTATGTGGATGCTAGAACATTGGATAACAAAACAAAAGAAACGTCAAAGTTGAAAAATACATTTAAATTAAGTCTTTAGAATTTACCCCAAATTTAGCTTCCATCTTATATACTCCCCTTAAATGTGAAGCAAATTTTCCGGATGGAATGGTGTGGACATGTTTAATGAAGGTTGCTTTCTAATTCAGCCAAGTCTTTAAACTGGCTTAAATAGCAACTGTTATATTTCATTCATAGATTCAAATACGGTCTTTCATAGGTAGTGAAATGAAAGGAAAGATTTTAATAATGTCCACGAAAAGATTAGAACTATAAGATCGGGACACACAACAAAATTGCTCACCCTAACACACCCACTAGGGGTTGTTCAACTAGTCTTACAAAATTTCTAAATCCTTTTTTATGTTGGATCTCCGTATTGTCGATCCAACATATTTGACATTGCTAGACTATGCTCTTAATTTTGTTTGATTTTAAAATAATATTAGTAAAAAAAAAATAGTTTTTTCACTATAATATTTTATTGTAAATAAAGCTTTTAGTTTGAATTTGTGCTTTTTAAAGTAATTAAAAGTGTACAGATTTCTATCCTCACTCAGTACATCTGATAGAATTTCTCACAAACCAAATTTGAGAATTGTTCGTATTACTGAAATTTGAGATAGTCAATAGAATACACTGTTCCAAACTAAGAGATCGATTCCTTTATGCTTTGGAAGGAAATCGCCTATGTCATATTGATTATAGTTGGTGCCCACTTACATATCAAATATTTTTTGAAGTTCAGAATCATACTGTATATCTATGCAATCTTGTGTTGAAGGATATACATCAAACTTCCTCTTAAGGCATAATCCTCCATGGCTTCAAAGGCTTTCTTTTATGAAAGATGATTAACAGATGAGGTTGGGCCTAGATGCCAAAATCATAGACCTTGCCCATTTCTATCTATACATCACATAAATTTAAACCAAGAGGAACAAACTGCTCATTGTGTTTGTCTAAATTTTAAGATGGGGAGAATGATAAATTGCAAACACAATTTTCATATAGAGTGTATTTATATGTGGTTTAATTCACATTTTAATTTCCCTCTTTGTAGAACCAAGGTAGAGGCTAGAATACACAATGTCAAACTAGAAAAAGAAGGTGTTGTTATATCAAATGTCGTAGAGAATGTGGTTATTGACTTGAATTTTGCAGTTGAACAATTTTAGTATAGAATATTGTTAGTAAGTGGAGTAGTAGTAATGTGGTTATTGGTGCTCGTTGGAGTAGTTATTTTGACTGCATATCTCTTTTATCTATCATTTGTTGCTTTTGATTGTTGTGGTGACTGCGCTGGATCTAATTGTGGTAAAATGTCCAAAATTACTGCACTGAACACAAGATCTCCGAACAAGCTTCAATTTTGTTAATATCAAACTTTACTTGAGAAACATTGATGGAAAATTGAAACAATTTGAAATGATTAATGATTTTTTTTTTCTGAGTTGAATATCCTAAATATCCCACTTATGCTATAGCTATATCTAAGTTGCAATTTTATGCACAACAGAAACATGTAGTATACTTGTGCCAATAACCATGTTAATAGAGGTCAGTTTCTAGAAAGGTTGAGTGATTATAACTTCTAACTATCAAGTTCAAACTATGGCTGACCAAGCCATCATAGGCTTTGTTTCCACTCGGATAATGCTTCTAGGATACTAGCTCATAGTTCACACATATTTATAGCTAATTTGTAGACAAGTTCAAACTAAAATAGTTTCACCTCCTAACAAAACATAAGGTCAAGTGAAAGAGCATCCAAGTGTATGTTGGTTTGGAAAAATCCAAAAGACATTAGTTTTTCACATCTACAGAATGGGCAGAGATTGCTTCCTTGATCTGGATTCTATCTGAAATGAAATGACAACATCCTGGACATGGAATTATCTTCGATTAAAACTTTAAAGGTAGTAAAATAATACTAGAATAGAATGTGAAATTCTAATGATAATAGGAAACCTTCCATTTTTTTATATAATCGAGAGCAAATTTGAACCTATATATTTACTTCAAATTTTTTTAGAAGATTTATGTCTTTAGAGATAAAAATTAGTTGTGTAACACTGGTTGCAAAGGTACAATGAGAATTAATTTTGATTATTGTTCCTTAATAGATACTAGAGATGCAAAGGCTGTCAAGATTGTTTAGAAAATGGATAATCAATTTACAAGCATGGCGCTCCGGAAATCTCCCAAAATTAGGGCTTCGTGTAGATCCCCCCAAACATGTGAAGGGTTAGGGTAAATGTCTTATGATGGTCAATGAAGTCAATCAATCGTGGCAGGATCAGACTTAGATTGTTGGCATTTTGAAATCCTTGAGCAGATGCATTGACATGTATATCAAAGACCTGGAATTTGGAAAAGATCAATGGCATGATATCGTCACAAGGGATCTGAGTAAAGAGGCAAGTTTTATAAAATCTCAGAATCCTGCATGGAATCTAGAAGGGCATTTTTTCAAAGACACCCTGGTTAATACAGTCATGGCAGGAAGTAAGGATGCCATTGTTTCTTGTGATTTGTCTCGCAGATTTGGGTTCCAATGCAATGATTCAGGTATTAAATCTATGGAAGGTGTTCATGACAGGGCAGGTTTTACTTCGACGTCCAATTTTTGCAAAATTGGGCAAAAATTGGATCCTTCCAATTGAAGGTCAAGCCCCTTAATCGTGTTATTGGTTCTTACAAATAATTGAATAAGATAAAATATAGTATAACTTCAATTGTAGAAAAATTAGTTAGTTGCTCCACTTAATACATTCTTAGAGTAGGGAATAAAGTGTTGGCTATGTGTGAAGCCAAGTCTCGCGTCTGCATTTATTATGCTACCTATGTTTGGCATATGTAACTGTTGTCTATGTTTGGCAATCTGCAGATTCCTTTTGTGCATGTCAATGCATAACTTACAATTGAGAATCTTCTTGAAAGAAGATGTAATTAGCTTTATGCTATATACTAGCTGAGAATGTTGTATGTAATTTACACACAGAGATGAATACAGAGTGCAATCCCCTACACAATGTGGATGTAGCCATTTTGGTGAACCATGTTAAAAATCTGTCTTTCTTTGTGTTTTGTTTAATTTCCTTTTGCTGCAAATTCTTCCATTATTTTTTGTTGTTTTAAAATTCAACAATTGGTATTAGAGTTTGGTGAAGAAGCTCATTACAGACTTGGTTCATTGAGAAATCGATAAAGAATTTCTAGAGTCTAGATGATCCAAAAAATGGAAGATAAAAAAAATTTGCAGGTCAGAACTTCAGACTATGGAAAGTTCAAATGGAGTCATTATTGATCAAGCAAGACGTCGCACCTGCCTTGCTCAGAAAAACAAAAGGAAAGGGCTCTATGTCAGATGAAGATTGGGAGAAGATGGATCAGAAAGCTCGTGCAACTATTTTCTTATCATTGTCCAACAATGTGCTCTTTAATGTCTCAGCTGAGAAGACTACGAAGGACCTCTGGGACAAATTATCTTCACTATATGAGATTGCATCAACTTGAAATAAGGTATTTATCATGAAGAAGTTGTATAACTTGAATTTGCGAGAAGGGGGTACTATGTCAAATCATTTAAATGAGTTCAATACATTAGTCACTAAGTTAATTTCTATGGGTATTAACTTGGATGATGAGATTAAGGCTATTTTATTATTATGTTCCTTACTGAATAGTCAGGAAGGTGTGGTAATGGTAGTGAGCACTTCAGTGGCTGCCAAAAGCAAGTTAAAGTTTGATGATGTTGCAACCACTCTTCTCAGCAAAGATATGAGAAGGAAAAATCAAGAGCCTTCTTCTGGTGATGCCCTAACCGCTGTAAGCACCTACAATAGAGGGAGAAGTCAAGAACGAGGAAGAAACAAGGATTGTAGAAGGTCAAAATCAGCAAAATGATCGAAGTCTAGAGGATGGCCTGGTGCTTGTTGGTTCTATGGAAAACCAGGACATGCAAAGAAAAATTGTTGGAACTACAAAAAGGCTCAAGAAAATGTGAGTCACAGTGATGTTAATGTTGTTGATGATGGTGTTTTGATTCTCTCAGCAGGTGATACAATTGTAGCTTTGTGGGTACTTGACTCTGGTGCTTCATTTCATGCTACTCCATGTTGGAGTGCTTTTATCAATTATCAGGAAGGTATGTTTGGAAAAATTCTAGGAGATAACAAGGAATGTGATATTGTAGGAAAGGGATATGTGTTAGTGTCCTTTAGAAATGGTAATAAATGGTTATTGAAGGACGTGAGGCATATTCCTACACTCTAAAGAAATTTGATTTATGTAGGTTAGTTGTATGCTCAAGGGTTCAGTGTTAATTTCGGTTTAAATTTTTGGAAAGTAACAAAATGTGTGTTGGTGCTTTCTAAGGGAAAGAAATTGAGAAGTTTGTATGTTTTAGAATGCAATGATGAAGTGGGAGCAGCTTTGACAATGGTGGACAATAGTTCTGAAATTTGGCAGAAGAGGCTCAGGCACATAAGCAAGAAAGGACTTGACATTATGTTGCACCGAGGACAACTTCCAGGCCTAAAATCCATTGACTTGGATTTGTGTGAACATTTCCTTTATGGAAAACAAAGCCGTAGTAGTTTTTTGAAGACGAGCCATGATACTAAAACCACTCCATTGGAGATTGTGAATTCTAACATCTTTGGTCCTACAGAGGTAACATCATTTGGAGGTGCAAATTATTTTCTGACTTTTCTTGATGAATGCACACACAAAACTTGGATTTATATGTTGAATAAAAAATTGGAAGTTTTTTCAAAATTTAAAGCTTTCAAAGCTCTTGTTGAAAATCAAGTTGGAACTAAGATTAAATGTCTCAAAACTGACAATGGGGGCGAGTTCTGCTCTTCAAAGTTTGACATGTTTTATGCAGAAAATGGCATTCGAAGAATCAAAGTGGTACCATTCACACCACAGGAGAATGGTGCAACCGAGAGGCTGAATCAGACTATTTTAGAGAGAGCTCGGTGCATGCTCTCCAACGCTGGTTTAGGAAAAGAGTTTTGGGCAGAGGCATGTAACACTGCAGTCTATTTGATTAATCAAGCTCCCTCATCTTGATTGGACTTTGATATTCCGGAGGAGAGGTGGACTGGAAAAATGATTTCATACAATCATTTGCGTGTCTTTGGTTGTGAATCATTTGTGCATATTCCAAAGGAGTAGAGGACAAAGTTAGATTTCAAGTCTAAGAGATGCATTTTCCTTGGTTACGGTGAAGACTAGTTTGGTTTCCGGCTGTGGGATCTCGTTGCAAAGAAAATTGTTTGCCGTCGTGATGTTGTATTTAATGAGCATAAATTCCCAGGTTTGCAAAAAACAAAGTTCATCTCCACATGAATATTTTAATGTTGATTTATTTCATAATGGTCGTGTCAAGCAAACCTTTGTTTCATTTTCTCAGCCTTTAATTATTTCTACTCAGCCATCAAATGTAGCTTCTCTGCCTTCCATTACTGGTGCCCTTGTTTATACTAGTGTACACTCCTCACAAGTTCAAATGTTTCCTTTATTTTCTCCTATGGAGTCTTCTCATGCTCAAACACAACCTCCTCTTCTTTGCACGTAGCCCACAAATTCAATGCCTCCCTCCTTAAGTCATGCAAAACCTTCACATCTTGGGGAGCGGTTTTTATTCCACAATGTGCAACCCCTCATAACTAGTGCACAGCCTCTATTTCATGATGCACATGTTTCTATACATGGGGCGTGACCTTTTAATGATCCCCCTTCGATTGTCTCCACTACATGTGGCTGTGAGCAACCTTGTATACCTCAGCATCACAATGTTCAAATACAGGGTGTTGATAGTGTTTTTCAATTTAACAAAGAAAATGTGTAGCTTACTCAAGGAAGTATGGATGTAGAGGGGACTATAGAAAAATAGAGTCTTGGTGTAAATTCACAGTCAAATCTACAAAATGTAAACTTATAGAACAATTTGCAGCCAGAATCGGGTCCAAAACTCAGGAGATCTACCCGAGAGAGAAAAAAACCAAAAAAATATGATGATTATGAGTTATTGCTCTCTAATAATTATGATTTATTACTTTGTGCTGAGGAAGAGCCTGGAACTTTTCAATAGGCTTGTAAATCTACAGATTATGTGAAGTGGATGGAAGCAATGATAGAAGAGATGGAGTCTTTGAGAGTAAATAATACTTGGGATTTGGTTCCTCTTCCGCCAAATCAAAATCCTTTGAAAAAAAATGCATTTACCGCGTAAAAGAGGAAAATGGAGGACGTAAAAAATATAGGGCCATATTAGTGGTGAAAGGTTTTGCTCAGCAACAAGGTATTGATTTTAATGAATTTTTTTTCACCAATAGTAAAAATGCAAACAATTCGTGTTGTTTTAGGCATGGTAGCTGTTTGGGATCTCGATCTTGAGCAACTTGATGTCAAAGTAGTGTTTCTTCATGGTGATAATGAGGAGGAACTATACATGGAGTAGCTTGAAGGTTTTGTTCAAAAAGGTCAAGAGCATTTGTGTTGCAGATTGAAGCGAGGTTTGTATGGGCTTAAGCAAGCCCCAAGGCAGTGGTACTTGAAATTTGATAGCTTCATGACTCAACAACAGTTTGTTCATTGTGAATCAGATCTGTGTGTTTACTATAAGAGGCTTCCTACTAGTGAGTTTGTTATTCTTTTACTCTATGTTAATCATATGTTGGGTGCTAGCACTAGTATGCAGATTGTGAGTGAATTGAAGCACCATTTAGCTCTTCGTTTTGCCATGAAAGATTTAGGGGCAGCAAAGAAGATTCTTGGCATGAATATAATTAGGGATAGAAATAAAAGAGAACTCAGATTGTTGTTGTGCAATTTTTCGTACACACGCCCCGCTAAAAGCAGGGACCCTCTTTTGGTTCGATTTTGGTGTTTTGGCCCTTTCTTTTGAGGTGTCGTCTTACTTTAGGCAGGTGTTGGAATGTTTTTTTTTTTGCCTAAGTGTTCCCCTAGTTATTCATTGAAAATCTTAAGTTTTGGATGAATTTCGGGCTTTTGCCTTGATTTGGGATTTTCCGCCCTGGTCAAACTTTCTCGGATCCCATTTAGACTCTGGTTTTGTGCCGTGATTTGAGAAGTTTGGGTCTTCGCAAATTTTCGAGTGGACCGGATTTTCCTAGATTATGCCCTGTTGTCGATTTCCTGAATCCCTTCTCTAGCTGTCTTGTCTATTGCATTAATGGCTTTGTACGCGCTTTGTAGGTTGGTTTTTACTTTATTTTTGAGATCTTTTGTGTCATTGTGCTTACTATTTGCCATCATTTGAGCTGAGGAGTGCTTTCCCATGATTGATTGACTTCATTTTGGGGCGTTCAGGCTTGAATTGATTGATATGGTCGCTATTTCTTGTGCGTTCTCGCCTCTGTTCTTTGCAAGCACCGTTGGGCTTTGTGTTTGTTACTTCTGAGGTCAATTTCTACTTCATAATGGTATGTGTTTGATTGCTTTGTTTTGAATTAAATTATGAATGGCACGTTGGTATTGTGAGGGCCTGTGGGATTTGGATTCCTGTGTATTTGTCTATTTTGTGCTAGGGGTTGTTTAGTATTGCATCCTTTGTTGTCTCCCAGGTGAGTTTTGAGTTCATGTGTCCATCTACATTTTGATGAATCTTGCTAGAGAGTATCTAGTAAACCCTAGCGATGACTCAACAGTGTAAACAACTAAATTCTAAGCTTTCCTGTGTGCTAATGACGTGAATAGGGTTTGAAACCTAGGGCAAGGCCATGTCTGGTGATTTCGTCTTAAAACGGGCCCAAAACACAAAGAAAATTCATGAAAGGCCTGCCCCTAGCTTGCCCTAGTTTAAACTTTTCAAAATCCTTAGTTGGTTCAGTGTCTGGGTGAAATCGTTTCTTAGCGTCACAGTCCAAGATAATCCATCCCTTTTGAAGTCTATTCGCTATGACCTTTCATCATCGGCGAGACCTCATATCGATCACCCCATGTTTCATCAAGAGACCTTCTTAAGTCTGTGTCTTGTCGCTGTGACAGTATTGTCCCTCACACCGATAAAATCTCCTTCGCTTTCAGTAGGACAGGCCTTGGTTGCCAAGAGCTCACAACAGGATCCAGTGGCTTTACCGATATCCGTTTGCTTCGCCCAAACATCCATCTTTCGCTAAGACCTTACCTCGAGATCTCTATTCTTGCCGAGACCTTCACTTTCGGCAAGACTCCTGGCTGTCGCCAAGACCTTACAGCGACTCCTTCCTTTCTCAGTGAGCTCAGATCTTCCTTCGCTAAGACCACAATTTGTTAGCCAGATGTTATACAGACTGGATTCTTTGTCGGCGAAGCTTTGTGTAGTCATTGGGACCTCCAGTCAAACTCATAACTTATACCAATATTCACTTGACTCGCCATGACTCCCCTTTGTTGCCAAGACTCGTCCTTAACTACCCGCTGGTCACATCGAGATGTTTGATACACCGCCCTTTAGCAAGACTCTGTGACTTCGCTGAGACATCATATCGATAAACTCTTGTCTGGCCGAAGTTTTTTCTTGGGCCCATCAGTCGGTGAGACATGAAACTTTCGCCAAGACCTTCCCCCGACTGTCCTTTGATCCTATTGATATTGTTTGCTATATTGTCATTCGCCAGGATGTTACACCAAAACCACCATGTCTCGGCGAGACCTTTTCTAATAGCATCTTTAGGTGTGACTTCATGGCTTCGCCAGGACTTCTTCGCAAGATCCCAACTCTTGCCAAAGCCTTCGCTCTAGAATCCCCATTGGTTTGAAACTTTTCCTTAATCGCAGATGTCCGTCAAGTCTAGATTTCTATGAAATCCATTGTCTCCTAGATTTCCCAAAAGTCTCCTATCTGGCCCGTTCTTCGCGGAAATCCATCCCTCACGCATTTCCCTGAAATTTGGTAAAATATAAAGGAACATGAAATAATTGAATTCATTTATAATTTGTGATGCATTTGATGATTATGTCACATCATGTTTGGATCTCTCATGTGATTTATTGATTAAAAATGATCAGGTTTGATGGTTAAGTAGGTGTTTCTTTATTTTCTTGTTGGAATCCAATCGGTTTGGAATTTCCCAGAATTCCCCTCTGACTCAGATTCCACAGATGGTTTCGAAACTCAAAATTTGTTGTGGTCATTTTATAGGAATTTTAACAACACCTTGACCATATGAGATGCATTATAATGGTGTTTTGATGGATTAACCTTGCTTTCATGTGCTTTTTATTATGTTTTCATGTTGAATACAGGCTGAATCAAGCAAGGCAGCAGCTGGTTCCTCGTTGTTTGATGTAGAGAGGATCAAGCTAGACATTAAGAGCAAGGTCCCTTAGAGTAAGATCACTAATGTCTGGTCAGAAGTCACTGATACAAACGTTGGCCTCTAGGACTATGAAGAATTTAAAGAAAGAATGGTAGATGAGGGTCCTCCTTTAGTGACTAGAAGAATGAAAGAGTTAGGCCTGTCCCATGTGGTTGGTTTCCCTTCAACAATGCAATGCTATGAGCTGGTCCTTGAGTGCGCCAGGCACTATGATCAGGACACAGAGAGGATAATTGGTCCTCAAGGGAGAGTTATTGCAAATCTTAACCTGGTCTCCATTGCCTAGACCTTTGATATGCCAGAACGGTCTCATGTGGTGGGATTCACCATTCAAGCAGCTCAAGAGTTCTACGACGAACAGACTGTGAAGTCATAGCAGCTTATTAACTCTTGGCTGGAGAAGCCTAAGTCACACTATTCCAAGTTGCCCAAGCAGCTGTTCAGAGCAAAGTTTAAGAAGGAATACTGTGATGCCATCACCTTTCTTAGTAGGGTGGTTGGATTGAAAAGTGTTGGTACATTTGAGAATTGGATGTGCCATGCCATTGTAAGGATGGAGAAAGAGAAAATTGATTATCATTGGGCAAGGGTCATTAGCCAAGTAATTCACAAGCAATTGTCCAATGTGTTGCAGACAAAGACCTTCACAATGACTTCATATTTGGTTTATGCACTTGCTAGGTTCCACCCCTACAGAGGATTGGATACAAGGGGAACCTTTGGATAGGATATTATTTATGAAGTTTTCCCATAGTTGCATTGGGGAGGTTCAAATTATAGGAGAGCAAATGATGCATTTACTATGCATATCACCAGAATGCTTCAGGAAGCGGAGCATGTTAGAATTTCAGATTTGGCTAAGGAGCTCATCAAGAAATATGGAGTTTGGTTTATTCAATTTCCAACTTTCTCCTACATTTGGATTGATGGCTACTAGAAAGCCCCATACAGACTTCCAAGGTACCCTACTGATCACATTATATTGTTGGAAGTCACCAGGCAGATTTGTGATTTTGATGCCATTGTCAAGAAGGACAAGCATAAGACTGGATTTGGTGGAGATTTCCCACTAAGCATTGGCACATGAGAGGTATGTCCTTCCATTGGTTTTTCCCAAGCTTCAAAGGACGAAATGAGTACTCTTGCCCTGTCTTTCCATTCCAAGAGGTCCCAATTTGACATCACAAGAGAAGCTCAAAAGAAGGACAACAGAGAATATTGCCATAAGGTTAATTTGGAGGACTATTGGGCCAACTGCGGTGATGAGTACAAGGTCAGAAAGAGGAAATTCTCCCAGCTCCCAGTTGAGTAAGTTCGATTATATAATGTAAGGGCAGTTCCTAACCAATTGGAAGATGATGGAAACTTGATCCAGGATCATGCCTACGAGGCCATAAAGGACAAACCGATTGGTGATGTGGATTGGTTGGAGGAGGAGCAAACATAGTTAAAACAACTGATGGATCCAGTTCTCAAATTTACTAAGATGTGGCTCAAACACACTTTGTGGGAGTTGGAGAATAAAGGTATACAATGCACTTACAACCTGATGGGAGATTTGGATCCCCATTCTACTTCTAAAGAATCTATCGAGCAAGATCCTAAAGGTAAGGGTAAGCTGTACTCTCCTTCCAAAATTAAGATCAAAGGTGTCCAAGAAACAAAGGTCCAAGGGACAGAAAAATAGAGAAAGCCAAAGGCCAAGAAAAGGACAAGGACTCAGAGGTCTGAGCAGAAAGAGACTAAAAAATAGAATCCTGAGACTGACGCTCCTGTGCCCAAAAGGAAAAGAATTGTAAAATTGTCAGAGAAGGCTAGCTCCAAGATTGGGGAGGAAGAAGTTGTCCCACCAGTAATAAATGTTGAAAGCTCAGAGGAAAAGGCCAAAGTGTATGCAAGGAAGTCTATGACTCCTTCTCCCAGGGACAGTGGGCCTAAGGTTGACCTGCCTCCTATGGTTTTTCGTGAGGAGCAACATGATGATGTGCCTCCCGCTCACGAAGCTCAAGGTGAACTAGGTGAGGAGGAAAAGGTTGAAGATCATCCAGATACTGAAGGTGAGGAATTCCATGCGGATGATCTCCATAGTGCAGAGGCAGAGATTGAAAAGATAATGCAATCCCCTATGGTTGCACATGCAGATTCTCCTATTAGAACTGAAGCAGTTGAATCTCCCCCAAGAGAAGTAGAGGCGGTGAAAGATCCATCACTTGAACAGGAGGAGGAACATGTTGAAGAAGCAGAAAGTAAGATGGATGAGACTCCTAATAAACAAAATTTGAATGAGGAGGCACCTAAGGGTCAACAAGAAGAAGAAAAATAGGCTAAGGTGTAATTGGAGCCCACTATCCCAGAGTGGCTGGACAGGGAAATACAGAGAAAGCAAGTGGCAGTAGAGGATAGTCCACCAAATTGGGATGCGCTACTAGCCAGAATTGGAAAAGATAAAGGTAAGAAGAAGGCTAGAGTGATCTCAAAGATTGAGAGAGATGAGGCACATAACAAGGTTGTTCATGTTGCTACCCTTGTTCCAGATAAAAACATGGACGATGTGGCTGGAAATGATTATAATATACAGACTTTCAATCTGGGACATACATCAGTTGAGCTAGACATTGAAGACTATGAGGTCTCCAACACGGTTATTGTGGATAGATTGAGAAGGGAAGTAAAAACCAAGCAGGAGCTGAAGAGAGAAAATGAGAATCTCAAGAAGTGCTTGGAGGAGTTAATGAAGCCACTATAGTCCATTAATCCTTCTTCCTCTGCTACCAATCCTCTGCCTTAGGAGACCATAACTGAGCTAGAAAAGATGAAGGCTTCCACCCTTGCCACTGTGAATTGGTTGAAAGGGGTGCAAGAAAAGGGCGATGAAGCTATTAAGGAGATTTTATCAATTGGGAAGGATGTTGTCATGACAATTGAATGGTTGAAACAGGTGTTGGCACAAGATAAGGAGGATATAGACCTCCTCCTACAGAAAACCAGAGCTCTAATGGAGTACACCCAGGACAGGTTGGTAAGTGACGGGATTCTTCCTTCCTCTAGAGCTGCCGAACCTTGGGAGTGGTTCGAGGCACTGCAAATTAGGCAGAAGGTGTTGAAAAAGATTCACAAATAGGGGAGGCAGATCGACGACACCTTAACTGGGGTTTACAATGGTTCCATTGCGTTCTTTGAAATCATGATGGGAAGAAGAAAGATCGTGCCCAAGTACTTGAGACTGGAGCAGTTGAGAGAATGGTGGCATGATGTGTATGCACCACTTGACGATGGTTCTGTTTCCGAGCACCAACTAGATGATGCGGCCACCTACCTCGCAGTTATTGATAAGCATGTGGCATATAAGGTATATTGGGATAGGTCGGTCAAACACTCAAGGGACGAGATTGCGTCCATTGAGAGGCGACTTAGGGTTCTGCCAATACCACCTGTAGCTGACTTAGATGGAGCATTCTTGAAGCTACATGAAGAGTCAGATCGGCACGAGGATAATAGGGAAAAGAACTGATGATGGGCTATGGTGCAATTTGTGCTTCCCCATTATCTTCCTGCGCGTCGTACGAGCTGCATTATGGATCCTGGGACGGCCTCGACGAGACATGCATTTATTGCTTATTTGACCCCCCCTTTTGAAGACTCTCTTGGCTGGGTTGTTGTGCTGAGTTAATGCTGCGAACCCTTGCCTGACCGATGATTTTTTGGGGAATTCTATATATTGGGCATGGCGCCTCATTTGTAAAGGGTTAGATAGTTAAAAAATAGAAGAGAATAGTTAGAAGGTCAGAATTCGTAGCTAGAAAATAGAGCAGAGCTAGTTAGAAGTAGATTAAAATTAGCAAGTAGTTGCTCTCAAGCAAATATTATAACAGAAAGCCAAAATTGTTGCTACAGTGGAAAATTCGATATAAGTAATGTCATTGTGATTTGGTGCCATACTGGTATTCTCTTGTCTTGCACGGTTCTTGTTTTCCATCTTTAAAATTGCTTTGAGGAGGTTAATATTTAGATTAAATTTGATTCAATAATGTTGGTAGTTTGATACTCGAATGTTGCAGCAATCCTTCAGTCCATACTTTTTGCAACAAATTGATTGTTAGTTGCTCTGCAAAGTTAGCCTGGACTTTATATTCATTGTGCTTAGTTCAATCGTGAATGTTGTTTGTTTCAACTGCAAGAAGGGGTTGTGCGAATGAATGTTCATGGTTTGAAAATCTCAAGAGCCTTAGAAGATTGCACTGTCTCTACAAGATTGCAGATTTATCTGGGTCAAGCAGAGATCGGTTTTGAGGGATTGGTCCGTTTTGGGTATTGGTTACTTTCATTGTTAATCTTAGGAGTAATATTAGATTTAGAAATCTCTTTAAAACCCTTACTCTTTTTCTATTTCTTTGATTATTGGGTTAAATCTAGGATTGAAGTGTCACCAGTGTGTTAAATCTGACAAAATTGATTAAGTAGTTTGCTTGTAGTAAGGTCCCATTGTGATTACCAACAATTTCGCATTTATCACTGAGTTGTTTATGCATTGTCAAGACCTGACATTAGAGACCTTGGGGTTATCTCTTAAGGCTTGCTGATAGAGATTTACCTTTCAAGAGAGATAAGATATTGTATCTTGTTTGTGTTGTTGTTGTGCAGAAAACACCCATCAACAATTGTCTTAAGAAAAATATATTTATAAAGTTTTGGACAAGTTTAATATGTCAAATTCCAAGCTTGTCAGCACACCCTTGGTTGATCACTTCCATCTATCATTAGCCATGTGTCCGCAAACTCTAGAGGAGCACGAATCTATGAAAACCATTCCATATTCTTCCATAGTTGGCAGCCTCATGTACGCTATGATTTGTACAAGACCAAACATTGCTCATGCAGTGGGAGTTGTGAGCAGATTTATGAGTAATATGGGTAAGACACATTGGCATGATGTTCAATGGATTCTTCGTTATTTAAAAGGGACTGCTGATTATGTTTTATGTTTTGGAGGAAAGCACACACAACTTTGTGGTTATATTGATTCAGACATGGCTAGAGATTTGGATAAGAGGAGGTCTACTACTGGTTATGTTTTTACTTTTGTTTAGGCAGCAATCAATTGGGTATCTCACAACAAGTAGTTGCTCTCTCCTCAACAGAGGCTGAATACATGGCTCTAATTGAAGGAGCCAAGGAAATCATCTGGTTACAATGACTATTGGGTGATCTATGGTGTAAGCATTCTGGTTTTCCTTTGTTTTGTGACAGTAATAGTGCCATTCATTTGGCCAAAAATTATGCTTTTCATAGTCCCACCAAGCATATAGAGCTGAGCTATCACTTCATTCGCCATGTTCTTGATGAAGGCAAGTTATAGCTACACAAAATTGAATCTGACAGATGCTCTAACAAAGGTTGTAAATCAGGAGAAGTTCAAATTCTGTAGAGCTTCTCTCGGCATTTTGAAGAAGTGATCTTAGCCTGTTGCGAGGGATATCTCTGAGCATTCTTTTTATCGGTATGACTTGTCTTCAAGTGGGAGATTGTTGGCTACGTGTGAAGCCAAGTCTGGCATCTGCAGTTATTATGCTACCTATGTTTGGCATATGTAACTATTGACTATGTTTGGCAATCTACAAATTCCTCCTGTGCATGTCAATGCATGACTTACAATTGAGAATCTTCCTGAAAGAAGATGTAATTAACTTTATGTTATATACTGGTTGAGAATGCTTTATAATTTACACACAGAGATGAATATAGAGTGCAATCCCCTACACAATGTGGATGTAGCCATTATGGTGAACCACGTTAAATTTTTTTCTTTCTTTGTTTTTTGTTTAATTTCCTTTTGCTGCAAATTCTTCCATTGTTTTTTGTTGTTTTAAAATTCAACATAAAGCAACAGATCTACTAGCTTGTTTAGCAATACAAATAAACTTTAAAGACTGTAGATCCTGTAATATTGAACCCACAAAACTGAGACAAAGAAGTAGCTGAATAAACAACAAAGAATATGAAATTAGCCACTTTTCATTTTCCACTTCTAAATTTGCAGCTTTTCATATCATTTTTGACTATCCAAATTCTAGCTTAACAAATAGCCAACAAAATTGTTTTGCACCAATTTGTATACAATTTGCAAGAATTCTCCACTACCATGAATTCTCCTGCAACACCCCTTGAAAAATTTGTAATTCTTTATTATTCATTTAGCTTGAAGATGTCTCACCTCACCCTTTACTGTAGGCTCATTGACCTTACTGTGCTAACTAGACTTTGTACCATTTGAAGTACACATATGAAATTGGCCAAATCAAATATTTGCAAAATGATACACATAAATGTTACTATTGCCTTTAAAATTTTAAGCATGTGTGATCTAAATATGGCCATCAATACTTTTTCAACATAGATTTTGAATCTTACATGTGCATCTATGGCGTTTGGACACCATTTCGAAAATGAAATTTATGGACAATTACCAAATGCAGAAGATGTAACATAAATCTTGGAAGGTTGAAAACATGATTTGGGAGTTTGTTATTGTCATAGTAGACTTAATTACTGCTCTTTGATAGGTACTCTTAATAAACATATCAAGTGTAGCACAATTTTCTCAGAGAAGGAATGATTGTAGTGATCTGAGCTTAGTTAGATCAAGATTTAACCTCTCACCTACATTTTTGAACTTTTGTTGTAGTCCCAAATGGTTGTTTAAAATGCAAAGAAAACCAACGAAATAATAACCTCAATTACCATAAAGTGTTAAGTGTAACTCCAATCCGACATTTTTTTTGTGCAAACTCAGGAGAGGAAATCAACTACCTTTGAATAGAAAAAGAACATAAGTGAGAAGACATCCCAAATCGAGTGTATTTTTCCTCAACTTCTATAAGAGAATGGAGTCAACATTGAAGTGATTTAAAATGCATTCTATGTATGTTTCACAACATTTTTTGTCCATTTGGAACTGTCAAGCTATACAAAAGATGCCTATTTTGTTTTGTTGAACACAATGGCGAATTCTTCACAAGCATTTTACAAATTTTACTTGTACATGAAACATGCTAAGAATTTTACAGTTATGGTTGCCACTTTAGTCACTCCCTTTTTTGGAATTATCTGCACCACTTAGGTGAGGGATATTAAATTTTGAAATCTTGGAACTAAAGCTACTGGATTTCTTTATTTCATTAAATCAAACCAATCTCTTACTCTGCTTCAACATCATTCTAAGCTTACAATCAAAACTCCAAATTCTCTCTTCTACACTATCACAAATTGTTCTCTCTGTCTGCTTTCTACTATCATAATCTGTTATGTACATAACATGTTAGAGTAATAAGTTATTTCACTTAATTAATTACATCATATTGCTTAATTAATTAAGTCACTTATCACTTTAGTTACTTAAGCTAAACTTAGGCACATTAATAATTAATTATTTATTAATTATTAAGTGTGCACACTATGGTTTCCCTTTTAGTTTTCCTTTAGGGTTTTTTGATCCCCTTCATAAGGATTGATCTCATTGTAATTATTTGATTCTCTCAATGCATTCTTTCACTTGAGGCTTGCAAAACATCTTCTTTGGTTTTGAATATCTTTTGCACGTGATAGTTTATTGCATGCAAGTAATTCTTAGGGTCTATGAAGTTGGGTGTCTCAACTTCTTCATGGTATCAAAGCTTCAGATCTACAACTGCTTATTCGTCTTTTTGAAAGATATTGCCTTACAGTGATTTTTTAAGTGCAAGGGTTTCCACAGGCATCTTTTTTGCAAGATCTGGGGGTAGCCATTTTTTGTGGGCATTTTTGGAAAAAAACAGACCTCACCATCGTGTTCAGGAGGTTGGTTGCACAATTTTTGACTATAAATTTGACCTATTTTGGCATCGGGAGCTTTTGAGGAATTTTTTATACCAGAAGCTATACGGTCTGTGTACGGTCCCTATGCATGCAATCCAAAAAAAATCAGGTTTTTTTGTAACTTTTCTTACATGCAAATTTTTTTTTTTTTTTGAAAAATCAAATTTCAAAGAAGGCAAAAAGATTAAAAAAAAAGAAATGAAAAAGTTAGAATTGGGCAGAGTTTTTTTAACTTTGCAGGTGCATTTATGGGGGTGGTAGCCATATGTACCTGCATCTATAGGCCTGCAGGCCCCACCCCAAGCACCGCTCACCACACATACCCATCGGTAGCCATTCAAAACTCCAACGACTCTTTTACCTTTTGGTGGCTCACTCCTCCTCAATGGCTGGCTTCCAAACCATCGGCAACCTTCCTTCCACCGGTGGCCACAAAAAATTCGACGACAATCTCCAAAATCCGGCGTCCAACACCGGTGAGGAATATTCCTTAGAAGATTTTGACTGGTAGGGCTCACTAGAATATTCTAGTGACTTATGCAGTTCTGGCGGCCATAAATTTGTTTTTGGCGGGGGGCATTTTTTTGCTGTGACGGCCATATGGTCATCAAATTTATGCTTGTGAAGTGTTGACGTCAGTATGACATCAGCAGATGTACAACACTCTTTGCCCCCTCCTAACCCCAATTTTCCCTAAATGAGTAGTTTTTTTCTTTTTGGCATAACTTGGGCATACGACATTGAAATCGGGAAAACAAGATATCGTCAGAAAGCTGGTTCTCGAGCACTATCCTGTGGTGTAATTTATTTTTCAATATTTTTTTGTTTAGCTACATTGATTACTGTTTGAATTCAGATGTTCATTTATGGCTTCTGAGCTCATAACTTTTTGCCATGATCTCCAATTTTTGCCATCTTTGCGGCATTGGAAAGGTATCAAGGAGCTCTACGTTGCTATCCATGCACTTATTTTTTTATTTGTCCCAATTTTATCATTAGTCCAGATTTGGCCCGATGGGTGTTTTGGAGATTAGTTGGATATTTTGGCAATTGGGAGGGTGCAACTTGAATCTTTGCATTTCATTTCAGTAGTACATCATTCAATAATCTACTGCTGCTTCATAAGATTCCAGGGTTGTTCCAGTTTGTGAGTTTTCCAGTGTTCTGTGGCATCGGGTCTGTTGTTGCTTTATCATGATTCCTTGAGTCAATCAATGATTCTCATTTGGTTTCAGTAGTAAACAAAAGTATCTTTCCTTGCTTGTCAGATTCAGGTTCCAATGTTACTCCACAATGTTCTTCCAGTTCTTCTTTGTAGTAGGTAATCTCATTGTAAGGGGGTTTTGTCCCGCTGGGTTTTCTTCTCTACCTCATTCTTGTATTTGTAAATGGGTACCTGATCATGCCTTGTTGTCGGGGCCCATCTTTTCTTTTATGCATCTTTTCCTTAGTGTTTTAGCTACTTCCTAAGTTCATCTTAAGAGGGGTGTTAGAGTAATAAGTTATTTCACTTAATTAATTACATCATATTGGTTAATTAATTAAGTCACTTATCACTTTAGTTACTTAAGCTTAACTTAGGCACATTAATAATTAATTATTTATTAATTATTAAGTGTGCACACTAGGGTTCCCTTGTAGGTTTCCTTTAGGGTTTCTTGATGTCCTTCATAAGGATTGATCTCATTGTAATTATTTGATTCTCTTAATGCATTCTTTCACTTGAGGCTTACAGAACATCTTCTTTGGTTTTGAATATCTTTTGCATGTGATAGGTTATTGTGTGCAAGTGATTCTTGGGGTCTATGAAGTTGGGTTTCTCAACTTCTTCATAACAGATTGTGAAAAAATGAATTATTTTTAACAAGTTGTCAAATCAAACTAAATAGAAGTAGCATTTATCTAAACCTTAATTAGTGAGACCAACCATTAACTGAACATATTATTATTTACTTATAGTGTTGCCATGGGCAAAACATCTTAGTGATAGATTGCAGTCATGAAATTGGAAGGGCAATGACATATTGCCTAAAAAAATTCTGAAGCTAGCTTGATATCAACATAACTTATCCCAATTTTCTTCAATCTCAATGCCTCTATATGTAGAAAAAACTTACTATGCAATCAAGGTGTTAATTTAATTTGCGATTCTTTTCAGGTACCTTTCAAGAAACCTTTTGTTAGCTTCTATTCCAAATGAGCTTCATAGTTGTCACACAACTCTCTAGAAGAAAACATTCAGGTATTTTTCTAAAGCATACAAATATCTTATTAACTGAATAATGTAGTTAGAATTTCATTTTTTCGTACATTCCTTGTTGTTTTATAAAATTAATGAAATATAGTTCCAATTGTTAACCACTCTATATTTTTAATCCAATATAGTTTTATAGGAGTACTATAGCTATGTCTTCATTATTGACTACAAATGCAATCAAGCTTATGAATGATGGGAGTCTAGGCTTGGATCCTCATTTCCAAGTATTAGCTACCTCAAACTTTAGCCATGGTCCTGAGAGAAATAATTGATATAGAATCGATCTTTCTGACAGAGAGCATAAACAAAGAGCATTATTGCCAAAAAAGTACAACCACTATATATCTTCTAAGCAAATTCACGAGGGATCTATAATACAACTAACAAAATATAATTGTCCCATCATTAGTACTTCAAGGTTAGATTTGCAGGTTCAATACTATTTCTATACCTTATAATTAACTTTCCAACTTCTACAATATATTACTAATTATATTTAAATACTTATAATTATGTAGGTGAATTGTCATTTCAGAACTAGAGCTTGCATGTACAGATCATGTCGTCATTGGTGAACATGTCTTCCTATTTCCCGAGCAACAAGAACATCTACAAAATGATGCTACAGATACATTTGATTATCCTATATCACCAACAACCCTAAACTCTAAAAGAATGTTGTTTGGCATAGACCTATCTCAATCTAGGAAGGATATATCTACTAGCATCAGTCCTATCAAAAGTTTGAACCCTTTTCAAACAAGGTGGACTATTAAAGGCCATGTAACTATGAAAAAAGAAATCCACCAGTACACCAATCAAAAGGGAAGTGGACAAGTTTTCAGCTTTGATATTATAGATAGTGAACACATAGAAACACATGTCACTTGCTTCAATGAAGTTGTAGATATTCATTATGCGAACATTAATGTTGGATCTATATATTCATTATCTGGTGGGAAAATTAAATCTTCTAATAAGCTTTACAACAAGCTAAATAGTGGAATAGAAATCACCTTAATGGTTGAATCAAAGATGACACCTTGTGAAGATGACCTCTCTATTCCAAAACATCAATTCTCTTTCACATCTATTCAGGAAATTGTGAGTACGAGTAATAATTCAGTTGTTGATGTTATTGGAATTGTTGTTTGTGTAGATCCAAGCTCTATAATGAGGAGGGATTGTACAAAGGTTTTTAGGTAGAGAATCAAGATATTAGATATGTCTACATCAACTATAGATGTAACTTTATGGGGACCAACAACTCAAAAAGAAGACACAAAACTTCAACACATGTACCACTTAGAACAAACCATTGTTATAGCTATTAAAAATGGACATGTTTCTGACTATAATGGAAAGGTAATAAGCACATTAGTAACTACACACCTATCCATAGACCCTGATATAGAAGAAACAAAACAACTAAAACTTGGTATGCACAAAATGGAGTTAATATTGTACCTTCCTCCACAAAGCTTGATTATATGCCTCCTATTACCACAAGAATGACAATTAGCAACATTCGAGATCAATCAACAAAAATATACAACCAATCCAATTCATTGCAAAGACAACAATACTATTCATCAAATCTAACTCCTTCTGTTATCCAACTTGTCCTCTTCAATTAGATGGAAAACAATGTAAGAAAAGGGTTATTCAAAATGAAGATAAATGGTATTGTTCAAAATGTGCAGCAACATTTCCAGATTGCAATTATAGGTACATACTTCAAGTGAAACTAGAGGATCACACGTATACAATATGGGCAGCTGCATTTGATGAGATAGGAACATTAGTCATGGGTATGTCTTCTCAAGAACTATATACACCGCAATTCAATTATGAGGTAGAAACAAGTACTGAAGATGTAATAATAAATTTTATCCTTATGCAATTCTTATTCACACTGTCATGCAAAAATGAGACATACAATAATGAAGAGCGCTTGAAAGCAACAATCATTAAAACTGATAAGATAGATTTTACTACAAAGAGAAATTTATTGCTTTCTAAAATCAACGAGATGTCTATATTCTTGTACTTGTAAATATTCTTTTACTATTATGTCTATCAAATAAAACAAAGTTTGAATAAAAAATGCTTCACCCTTTTTTGTAAGTGAGTATCTGAATTATTATTTATGGAAAAATCTTACAGTGTTAACATTTTTAGTTTACTGGTTTCAAATCTTCATTTTCTATGTATATAAAATTGTATGTGCTCTTTATTTCTTGTCCTAGATAATCTTGATTCCTTTCAACACAACAGAGTAGTTTGCATGTTAAATTTCAAACATTTTCTTTGCATTTTTATGTATATACTATTTTCTTAGTGCATCATTATGTAACAAAAATTTCACTTCTGAGATATACAGTAAAAATAAATGAAAGCACATATTTGTTTTGTCAAAATAAATGTATGGTGAATACCTTATGTCTTTCAAATAAGTGTGCAAGCAAAATAAGACATAACATATTGAATCTGATTTTCTACTGTAGAATTGTTTTTTTATGTGCTCTTTACTTCTTGCATGTGGATTACCCTCAGAAAGAGACTACTTATATGTTTCTTAAATGAAACCTTTATATTTCCTATCTACAAAAGGAATTTACTGCTTGACAATAGGTTCGTGAACTTCATGCAAATTAAGATTGGTGTAAAAGGCCATCCCATAAATCTCCCATGTTTATGAAACAATTAGTTAGTATGTAGCATTTTGAGTTGTATGTACATATGTCATGGTTGCAACATGTTTTCCAAAGTAATTTTGTATATTTTAAGCCATATTAAGCACATCAAGGTGCATCTACAAAACATTCATGAACTTAGAGTTTGTTTGATGGTGAGAGGAAACTTATATGACATTTAATGATTAATAGCAAGATGAGAGCACTCCATAAGGATCCATGGGATTCCAAACACATTTTGATTTGAAAAAGTTATAGGTTGGAACAACACACTCCAAGAGACCAAATATTGTCCACTCCATGACAAGTGGATGAAAAAGATGTATCCCATTTGAAGAGATATAAGGTATATTTGTATCTTTTCATTCTAGAGCTTTTGTGAGACCAAAATCTTTGGATTGGAGAAGAATGATTTGTGTTGGATTGTGAGAAGTTAATAAGTTCAACTTAGTAAGGATTTAAATTTTTTTCATCTTATTATGTTCTATTTCTAAGAGCTATTTTGGTATTGAATCTGTACTTTTTCTTTTTATTGATCTACGAATATGGCTGAAGGATGTTGTCATTTCTTTGACCATTTCAAGGATTTCCTCAATTGCATTGTCAATTTTCCAACCAGTACATCTTTCCTTTATTTCAAAGCCCTTTACAATTATAGACTAAACTTGGTTTAGAGGCTAACTAGCTTAAAGGTCTGGGTTCTTTCAATTACATTAGTCAAATCAATTTTTTGGTTTTGTGTTTTGCTTGGTTAAATTTTGGATGAGGTTATTACACAACATTTATTGAGGTATGGGGTAAGTAGTCCTACATTCTTAATATAACAAATCTAGATCTGGACACCTATATACCTAGTTCTTGCCCAATGAACACACACATATGCTACACCACAACATCCCAACATGCCCTTTGCGATTATGGGATGCTTGATTGAGTGATGGGGATTTGAACATGTCTGATGCTCTTACAAGATAGCCCCATTACCACTGCATTAGAGCCTTTTGGACTTGAAAATCTTTTAAATACTCCCATTATGATGATTATCAACAAGAACAAAATATAAAAAGTATGTACATTGCTCTACAGAGGCTGCAAATGGTTTCAAGGTGATTTGAACTTATGTTACCAGATTCACCCAATCTAAATTTTATTCATTTTGTTACTTCTCATAAAGTATGAAAAAACCTATCCATTGGTATCCACCTAACTTGGATTTGACTTTTTTGTTGCATTCTATATTATGGGCTATAGTTTTAAAGGCAATCCAGGACTTTGTGATGGTGTTGTGCACAATCCATGTTAAAAAATGGAATGAAATGGAGAGCATTCCAGCTTAAATGATTGTTCATAAAGCAACAAGGTTTACCTTGCCAACTATGAGTTGTGGATTTGATTATATAACATGTGATTTTGTTCTTAAGATTCTTCTTAGGTCAACACCTAGAAAAGATTGACTTTACAATCATTCAAAATATTAATACACTACAACCAACCATGTAGATGGCCTAGATGATGGTGAAGAAGTAAATGTTATTTTATGTGCATCAATCAAAGTCTAATTTTGAAAAATACTTCATGAATATTGTTATGATTGCAATGATCTAGCATGAGAGAGGATGGAAAATAAGTATAATGATTTAATGCCTCCATGAATATCTAATTTATTTTTTGATTTACTTGCCTCAAGTCACATGCACATGGAACAAATGAAGTCTAATTTATTCCCTATTAAATTAAAAAGATTATTAAATTTATTTCTTTTGGGTTTTGAATTTAATGTGCTAAGGATGCACAAATGTCATATGTAAGATAGTTTGTAAGACGTGTGGAGATGAAATAGACAAATTATTTATCTCTAAAATAAATTTTCATATCAATTATTATCATGATTCATCAATTCAAATCATAATAGATGGGAAACCAAGTGTATTCCATAAAGGATAATAAAGAACATCTACCATAAAATTATTTAAATGGTCATTTGAAACACAAATCTATGTTACACCCTTATACTTAAAAATTATAGACTTCATCTCAAACATAAACTATACAAAAAATAATCACCATAACCATTGCACCTCCTCTGGTGCAACTACTAGTATTTTCTAAAATAGAAATGCAAGATTTATAACACTTTATAAAATGTTTTGGTGTAAAACTTAAGTGTTATGACAAATTTCTAGAATAATAGATTTTTAAGATTTTTTGAGATTCTTTATATTTAATAAAAAAATAAATATCTATTTTAAATAGTTTTTTATTTTTTATTTATAATATTATAAATAAAATTATTTTTATATAGATATATATAGAAAATCATTATTTATAATATTATATTTTTGTTCTTAATGATTTAATATATTAGATTTTTAACAATAATTATATATATATATTCAATATATTATATAATAAACTATAATATAATATTTTAATAATTTAATTGATTTTCTTAATAAATTAATATATTTTAAATATATTATATAATAAATGTTAATATAATAATAAGATTATATTTTAATTCTTGAATATATTAGATTTTTTAATCATTTAATTACGTCCAAGGCATTTCCTATATGAACATTAGGGCTAACTTTAATTGATCCAATGTGGAGAATGTGGTAGAATGATGATTGACCATTGAATGTTGATGAAACCAATATAAAACAAGAGCTGTAGAGCAGCGAAGTTCCTGCCTAAATGTTTAAGAATAGTCTTGTTTTTAGTTGTTGTGTTTGCTATGTTTTAGCAACAGTGTTGATATTATAACAACTTAAGAGTAATCTTGAAATTTGTCAGATGGTGACATGTAATACCATAAACAATATCAGGAAATTGCAAAGTAGGTGATTTTTGACAATACAACAAATGTAATCATATATCTTCAAAGTCTCTAGATATAGTGTTTGAAGAACATTAAATATTTTAAAATTTTCTTTTAATTAGCCAACTGATGTTGGTAGAAGCATTGACCTCAAAATAATACATAGACATATCATGAAAGATTTTTTAATAATGCATGATTTCGTGAGCAAAAGAAATTAAAATTGCAATAAGGATGGGGTGAAAAGGCCAATTCAGGTAGTAAGGAGGGCTATGTTGAAGGTAGAAAGTGGAAGGAACGTGTCTGGCAGGAGGAAGAAGTCACACCACAAAAGGAGAAATGAGATGGCGCATAAGGGGGTATCATTAAAATCTGAATTAACAGTTTTAGAGGGTTGCACGGATTGGAGGTGTGGCTGAGAAGTGAGGTTGTGCCTCATGAGTAGGAGATAAAAGGAAATAAATTAAACAATCCACGCCAATGAAAGTAGAGAGGATTTCACAATAGAGTGGAAGAGAGCTGAATAAGAGGTGTTATTCAAGGAATAGGAGTGTGTATGTTGATTCCTCTGTAAATGGTAGATTAGGACTACATAATAGAGTGGAAGAGAACTGAGTAGGAGGAGCTATTCATGGAATAGGAGTGTGTATGTTCCACCCTCTATAAATAGTAGGCTAGGTGTTTTGGGTTTGTTATCTTTTAGTTTGCTTTATTCTTTTAATTTTTTGTTCATCATGTGTTTTCTTATACTTCACAACTAGTGACTCTATTACCCATGGACAGTCATAAATCTTGTGTTTTGGGTTCTTTAGCATCCTTTATAGTATTTTTCCCTAGTTAGAGCCAATTATTAACTCATGTTTCATCAAATCCTTTTGAGCCTTGTTAAAATTTGGAGAAGTTCATCATTAGTCATTCAGTTTCGATAAGGTTCTCAGAACCTTGTCAATTTTTGACAAAATTTCTCTAACCATGTGTTATCCCGACAACTTGTTAAAGGTTCATATTATTTTTGATGTGTTGGTCATCACTTAAGTTATAATAATATCATTAGCTTTCGATGAGGTTTTCAGAACCTCATTGGGTTTCGATAATGTTTTCTTAACCTAGTCTAAAGCCAACACAAGTAGGGAAATTTGACCCATTCAATCAAAAGTGGAGAAATTGAAGACAATAAAGAAGCATTTAGGAACTTATTGAAGGTTTTGAAACCTTTGTTAGAAATCGAAAGGTTTTAGAAACCTCATTAAACTACAAAGGGTTGCCACATCCTTGGGATGGTGAGTTATTTTATTTTGGCTTCTATGGTTTCACAACCATCATCAAGACCCGACATGGTTTCCACAACCAAGTCCAAAGTAAAAAAAAATTAATACTTTGGTTCCACCATGAGCTCTCATAAAGGTTTGGAAAGATCGAAGGCATTGAAGTTTAATTTTGGAACTTTCTAGAGGTTTTGAAACCTCTATCAAAATTCAATAAGGTTTCCACAACCTTGAGAAAAGTTGTCAAAAATTCATTCAAAAATAATTATAAGTTCTCATTTGAAGCTCACATTCTGAATTTGGAAGACTATCGGGTAGATTGTGCAAACGAATATGAAGAAGGGAGAAGAGGATGGATGAGGTTGTCACTAAGGTAGATTGTAACTTTCAAATTAAATTGTGATATCTAGGGTATCGAAGATGATGATTCTAATCTAGTTTATCTTCATAGAACACATACAAACCCAACCCATCCTACCAATATATTGGATTTTTAAGGAAATATAAACCATTAAGGCTAAGATGGAAATAGTACTTAGGTGAATAAAGGAATGGGTAATGAAAAATAAGGCTAAAATGAAAAATCCCGCCTCTTGGAAAGCTAAGCAAGCTACAAAGAAATCATAGATTAGTTAGAGGAGGTCTTCATCACTTCAAAAAATGGCATCCAAAACATAGTAGACTACCTCTAGAAGTATGGAGATGATGTTGAGGATCCCCTAGGAAGTACGAATTTGGAAAATGATTGTGAGGTATCCGATACATCTCCTCTCAAAAGGTCACTTCAATTTTATTTTCCAAGAACTAGTAATGTCCCCACACCTTCATCCATCTCATGGTTAGAACAATATTTAACCAAGAAAAAAAAGATAGTTGACTTGAGTCTACCCAATAAGGATATTGTGTCTCAATTAATCCAAATAATGCCACATGTCAAAAACCTAAAATCACATCCTGATTGTTGAATGATCCCTCCTAGGGAAATATGTATGTTGAGTTTTCTCATCTCTCCACTCAAAAATAGGCTAGTCAAATGATTGCAAGTGATTTTAGTATCACTAGGATTAATCTGGGACCCTCTACAAGAGATTGAGATGTCCACAATTTTTAGGTGTCAACTACTAGGCTTGTAGAAATGATAGAAAAAGACAACTAGAGAAAAGACCAGCTAAAACAATAGGTTAATGCTTTAACCAATTATTTAACATATCTTGTTAACCTTTGTACTCAACCCATTGGCCAAATTGAAGTACATTTTGATCATTTCTTTGTTTAAAGTGGAAAAGAAATGATTGATAAGATTCATGTTTAAAGTCTTATGGGAAGGTCACAAAATATTGGACCTTGAGGATATGTTGGTAAGGAGAACAAAGGTTGTCACAAACATGAAGAAAATATGTGAGGATATTAAGGAATTGAAGAAAGAGATTGATAGTGCACCACCCGAGCCCAATATTGCCTCATGTTTTCATTGGTTTTTTTTCTAAATAATTTAAGGTCTCGAGAAGTTTAAGGGGATCTTAACTTCTTCTTTTAAGTTACTTTTAAGAAGCAGTTACTCTTGTAAATGTATATAAACTATGATGTTACCGAAAGAACTTCTTATGAGGAATTTTTGAAAAAGGGAAATGGATAGAAAGTAATTCAAATAGGAAGAGGAGGTTGTATGTTTGTGAGGTTATAGTTTTTGATAAATGAATGAAATGAAATCCATGTTATAGTCTATGCATTGTGATTGGTTTCATTGGTTATTGCATTTTTGTGTGAATGTGAGAACCAATTTTGGTTGATAAGTTTACTATTTTATGCTTTGTGGAATGCAATTAGTCTATGTTTTGATTGTTTTCTTACAAATTACATTTTGTTCATGTACCTCACAAAATTCAAAGGTAAATTATTTCTATTCTCTTATCAAACCAGGGAGTTGTACCTCATAAAATTCAGAGGTAAATTATTCCATATAGAAATAATTTACCCAACTGTTGGTTAGTAATTATTTATATGATTGAACAATAGAGAAAAAAGTTGAAAATTTCAAATAGTGAATAATCTATTAACTAACACTATTTATATTTGACTTTTGTGGGATGTAATTTTTTTCGAAATTAGTTTTTATTATTTTTATATGTTTGGTGTGTTTTATTTTTTATTAATCATGTATGTGATTACTTAATAGATTTTGTTCACACACTTAGGCTAATTTATAATAAAGAATTTAAAATTTTTAAAACAAAAAGATAATAAACATGCAATTTTTAATAGTTCACTCGTATATAATATAGGTTAGCTATCATATACAATAGCTATAGTTACACACACGTTTTTATTTTTCAACAAGTGTTTAGTTTATTGACTAATATTTTGAGAAGTGTATTATAACAAAATTGGCTCTCACTTCACAAGTGTGTATAAAACACCTATAGTCATTTACACATTAAATAATTAATATTTAATAATAAACGTAATAAGGACGTCATTTAATAATTAAGATGTCGTATTAAGTGAAAAAATTGTCTAGCAAAAAAAAGATTAAATTAAATTTTTATAATTGTTTGCATATGTTGTATTATTTATTTTCTTACTATATAACATTAAAAAATTGCTAAAAAATAAAATAATTCAGATAAAATTAAAATAGATAGATGAAAATAATTCTTAGATAAAATTAAAATGTGTTTGTATGCATGTAATAAATAAAATAATTATGTCATAAAATAAAATAACTCTTAAGTGGAGATTAATATATCTAAATATTTTCTAAATAGATTATTTAAGATATCTATAATAGTATTATTAGTGTTCATGATTAACATACATTTCTTAAAATACATTTATTTGAAAGATATGATATATATCTATATTGAAATATATATCTTAATTGTGTGTTCTTTATCTATCAATGTATTGATGAAACTATTTATTTATTTAGTAGTTCAGATAGATGAAAATAATTCTTAGATAAAATTAAAATGTGTTTGTATGCATGTAATAAATAAAATAATTATGTCATAAAATAAAATAACTCTTAAGTGGAGATTAATATATCTAAATATTTTCTAAATAGATTATTTAAGATATCTATAGTAGTATTATTAGTGTTCATGATTAACATATATTTCTTAAAATACATTTATTTGAAAGATATGATATATATCTATATTGAAATATCTATCTTAATTGTGTGACATATGTTATATAGATTCCTCCAAATTGATATATATTTAATATCTAAAATATCTATACTAATTTATTTATTATCTATCCACTCCATTATTTTTTATTGTTTATCTAATGATAATCAAACTAATATATCATTAGATTTATTTTTATTTATATTTTATTAAAAAAACTACAACTTTGTATCAAATTTTAAAATAGAAAGATACTTTATCACTATCTAATTAAAATAATCATAATATAAATTTATCTTTCATACCATTAAATTTATTCATTATTGAAATAATATAAAATTTAATATATTTATAAATCAAAAATGTTGAGCCATTGTAACTTTTCTTATACTTTGTAATGAAATGATAAATTATTTCCTTGAAATCAGATGTTGAATTTTTTATCTAATAGCAATTGAGATCAACCATATTTTATATTTTTTTTATTATTAAAAATAAACCTTTTGCTCTTTTAACATTAAAAAGAAAAATTAGACAAAACATGTTTGTTTTGTTTTCAAAAGATATAATTCACAAGATTAATTTAATATATTAGATGTTAATTTAATTTAATATATAATCTAATATAATATATATTAAAAATATCTAATAATATAATATATTAAATATATATTAAATTACTAAAAAGATAATATATTACATAATTTAAAATTAAATTATAAAATTATAATATTATTATCTAATATATTAAATTATATTTTAGATGGTATATATGTTAAATATATATTGTATATATATTATAATATTATAATATGTTGTTAAATTAATAATATAATTTATTAAAAATATATTATTTATTTTGAATTTGTTATTAGATTATTTTATATATTTGAATTTAATAGAATGGAAAATATAACAAGTAAATAAATTTTGAAGAGTTTAATTTTTTTTGAAAATTAGTTGAATATTTTTTTATTACCCACCATTTGGCAATAATCGGTAATAGAAGCGCATTAATCGCTTATATCGGGTGAAATTTGTCTACCAATTAGATTGAAGAGAATTGAATTTTGAAATATGTTTTGTTATATAATTGGCATGTATACATTGATAATAGATAATAAAAATTCAAATAGAAAAAATATTTCAGCACTCATTGATCAGAAAGAGAATTATTAATAACTAGTTAATATCTTGGTAGCAAGAACTAATAAATAAAAAATAATATTAAAAAAATTAAATAGAATCAATATTTTTCTACATTTTCACTCGAAAAATAACAAAAAACAAAAAACAAAAAACAAAAAACAAGAAAGCTATAATTATTATATTTTAAAAAATATCTTACTACACCTAGATACCTTATCTAATTAATCATTATACTTTATACAAAGAAAGAAAGCAAATAATTAGATATTATTTCTAATTTTCCACTAATATTAAAAAACAAAAAAACCATAATTATGATATTTAAAAAAAACATATTTAAATACATAAATTATCAAAATAATCATTGCACTTTATACAAACAAACAAAGTAAAGAATTAAATATTGTTTCTAAATTCCACTAATATTCATAATTTATAAATTATATTATAAGCATAGAGAACAATTAATTCAATGTTTTGAATGTATTCTCTCTCTTTATATATAATAAGTATTTTTATTCCATCTTCCTACTCAAAACAAACATTTATTTCAAATTGATTTTCTTTTAGTTCAAAACATTTCATAATAACATTCTACTATAACAAAAAAAACCATACTATAGTATAATAATATTATATTTTAATTCTTGATCATGTAATATATTAGATTATATATGATATTAATATATCAAATTATTATACATGCAATAATAATTTGATTTAAAAAACATGAAAATTAGATGTTTTATATTTTTATGTTTTAAAAAAATTGATTAAAATAAACAATTTATTTATAATTTTAAAAAATGATTATAATTAAAAATTAGATTTACAATCACCTTTATTATTACAATTACAATTATAATTTATTATTGCAATTCTATATATATATATATATATATATTCCAATCATTAATGACACTTATCTTTACTATATATATATAAAACTAACTAGTGACACTTGTTTTTTTATACAAGCAACCATGTGACTCCAAGATTCTTGGACAAAATTACCTATTTGTTATTTTTTTAATTCTTAAAAAAAAAAATATTTTGATCATCACCTATATGTCATTTGGGCATTTTACCATTTTAAGCATCACCGCTCATGTCATATGGGTAATTTTTTCCTCGCGCCTTTCCAACTCTCTCTAGAGAAAATTGGTGTACCATGTCAATGCGCAGATCTCTTTGTGAGCACTCATACATCTAGAAGGCAAATCTGAAAATCATGATTATTTGCTTTTTACAAGCTTTACTGGATTGGTGGGTCCACCTTCTTAAGAGTTTAATTAAATCTCAGAGATTTTAATCACCTCCATACACTTTTGACTATGACTCACGGAATCACCATCCCCAATTGAATGAAACGAAATGGCAACCATTCTCTCCCACCCTTCATTTGGGTGTGCGTGTTTTTGGCACCGACTAAGTGGGCACAGATTAATTTCTCCGCATCACACAGTACAATCAGTGGACTGTCCACCATCTTATAAAACTGATTGTTTTATTAGGAATACTAGGACTAGGATTAGGAACCCAATTTGCTGCAGTACTAGCGAGAGCTTGGCTGCCCTCGAATTGGACATGGAAGGACAAGCTCAAGACTATGGGGAATCCTCCTCAACTGAAACTTCGCCGGAATTAAGGACACCCACTCTGGATTTAGCGGTGGGTGCCCTAAAATTGGGTGGGAAATATGACAGGGAGCTCGAGGTTGCAAGGAGAGCAGTTCACTTGGCCTGTGCACTCTGTCAGAGAGTTCAAGAAAGGCTCCTGAAAAATGAAGAAAAGGCTAATACTAAGAATGATAGCTCATTTGTTACAGTTGCAGGTATCTGGCACTTCGCCTATCGAAACAAAACCTGTTTTTGATTTTTGTTAAAGTATTCTTCATGGTCATGTTAAAATTTTATGCAAGCTCAAATCTTAATAGAAGCGGATATTGACTTGGATGTACAATGGTTGCGATTGACTTTAATTCTGCTTTTTAAACTGAATGCTGTTGGCAATCTGCTTCCGCAGCCCGTTTCTTGAATTGACTTAAATGGAATGCTTGCTCTGTTTGAATACATTTTAGTTTACAATTCTACTTCACTGTCCGCACTTGGTTGTGTGCATCCTCAGTCCTCATGGCATGCCAAAGGCGATGGGGATTCATGTTCTAATAATCTTCAGTGGTAAAATCCATTTATCCTTACCTACCTGTATTTTTTTCTCGGTGGAAATTCAATATTCTACTTTGAAAGAAATGTTGTTAGTCACTAGTTACTTGACAACATAGTAGAAGTATGGGCCAGGATATTATTACTACTTACAGAAATTTAAATTGAAAAACAGATCAAATAAGTAAACACAGAAAGTGTCATCCTCTATCGTGGGTTCTTGCCAAAAGTTCTTGGTTTCGTTAGTTTATAAGACCTTCTCTTGGCCTTCTGGTTAAGAACCCATAATATACAACCACAAGTATCAGTTCTCTATTCTCTCTAATTCATAATGCATTTATGCAATAGCAAATTCTTCTAATTGCTGGCGTCTTTACGCCATATTAAGTGTATACACGCCTGTGGGAGAGGGAGTCTGAATAAATAACAAGCAAATTTGGCATCTTGCTGATCATCACAACGAAGTTATAACTTTCATTTTTCTGCATCTGTTCAGGCACCTTCTTTACAACTTCATAGTTCCTTTTAATATATTTATGGCATTTGAGACAACTCTTAGAAACCCTTGATACTTATGTATGTATCAATTATAATACTTAACTCATAATTGCATTTGTTGCTGCTTGGAACAGTTCCTCTTTATGGGAAGTTTGATTTTCCAATACGTGATTCTACAACATAAGACGAGGAGAGGCATGTGCAATTGTCCCGAGCCTAATAACTGCCAGTCCCATGGGAGCGAATACCTGTTGACAAAAAAACATCAGATCTGGGTTTATATGGGTCCGTGCTAGTTAGTAGGAGGTAAACATTTATCATATTCATCACACCCCATTTTTTCAAGTCATTTGTTTGATCAACCTTCTTTCACATTCACACAAGAGTTTAGGTGCCACCTATTGGTGAGAAATATAAGGCTTGGGTTTATATGGAACTGTGATAGTTACTAAAAGGTAAAGTGAAATAATCTTCACACACAGCATGTATTTTGACTTTCAATTTGGGCAACATTCTTTGCAATTCACAACAAGACTTTCAATTTGGGTGTAACCTACTGCACAAACTGCAGAACTGGGGTAATTTGGATTTTATAGTTACTAAGAACTAAGAAATGAACTGAAATCATCTTCATATAGGGCACATATTTAATTGATCTTTTAGTCCGCACAACCTTCTTTGACCTTCACATCAAGAATCTCACTTTGGTGCACCATCTATTGGCAAAAAAATTGTGAAGTGGGTTATATATATATATGTTCTAGTTAGGAAGAGTTCAGCCGAAATTATCTTCATAGAAAACATGTTTATTGACTTCTTAGTCTGCTTGACATTCTTTGTCATTAGTACCAAGAGTTTCAGTTTGAGTACCATGCAAACCGTGTAGCTGGTAAGAGGTAAACTAAAATATCTTATCACACAGTCTGTTTTAACGAATTTATGTCTTCTCAAGCTCTGTTGGCATTTACATCAAGAATTAGAATTTGACCTCAACACCAGTTGGAATACTAAGCTGTCAAATTTGAACATTTTTAAAGGAGGGAACAGAGATCCATCTTGATCCTATCAGTCAATAAGACAACTGTTGCATCCCAACGTACATCATAGAAATTGACTTTGAACTAAGTCTCTACAGTGATGAGAATGAAATAAGTACTTCCTAGTGGTGGCATGGAGCGACCTTCTTAAGCATTAATAATTGTCAATGGTTCATCATTCAGTGCATTGGAGATCCTTTTAGTTGTCAGAAGAGGTTTTGATGGATGCATTTCAAGATTTACATCTCTTAGCCAGCAAGAATACATAGAAGTTAATGTGGAGGATGAAACTGGTGTGTCATGAGAAGGTACAGCATAACTTTGAGATAACTTCAGGAAACATAAACTTTCATTATGAATGTAGTTTCTGTTTAACTAGAATGAAATGAATAGTATAAATTGCTGGTATTAAGAAATTAGTGAGCCTAATAAGTAGTGGCACTGATAGACTAAACTCTCGCTCTCTCTCTCTCTGTAAAGCTGTTTTCTATGAAAACAATTTTTAATTTAGTTTTGGACACCTCAGTGTGTAGTTAAGCTAAACTAGCATTTGCAAGAAATTGTCAATATTTTGAAAATAGTAAAATCTCGTTGGCCTTATTGCTGTAGCTTACACAGGGATCAAATTTGGCAGCTGGTGACATTGGGAGAGCATATATTGAATAAATTCTTGAAAATTATAAAGCATTTGATTAAGTTGTCTTTTTTAATATTTTGTTGTGTATTTGAAGTCAAACTACTCTGTATTTAGTTGTGATTACTAAGGATTGAGCAAGTCATATAAGGAAGGAAGTTTAGCGGTTATTGACATATTGGCTTTACGAGAGGGTCTACCTTCTGGGCATCCTTCTCTTCAATATATATGTCCAGTAGTACAGATAAATATAATGTGCACTTCCTGTATTTCTACATGTAATCGGGTAATCTTAGTGCTAAATGTTAGAAGATTCTTTCTCCATTAACTTTCAGTAGCATTTACTGAGGAATTGATGTCATTATTTTTCCACTCTTGATTTTCCATTCCTGGCTGATTTTAGCATTAGCAGAATTTGGAGATTTGGCAATTACTATTTTCTTTTTAGTGATTTTTGGGAGTTTTGATGTGCACTTTCAAAAACACAGAAAAATATTTGAAGGAAACTGACAGACCTGAACAGTGCAAAGAAAATTTAGGATAAAAAAAAATGTCATAATGAGGTTTTTAATCTAGAAATAATTATTAATTTCTGCCAAATTTCCTTAGAGTTTGTTTCTTTTGATGTCATGTACTTCACCAATAAATGCTGTTGTTATTTTAAGCCTAAATGTTGTAATTATAAGACGATTGATGAGCATTGGTGATAGAAAAGTTTTTGTAACGGGAAATCGAGAAAATGATGTTGTTATTTTAAGCCTAAATGTCGTAATTATAAGACGATTGATGAGCATTGGTGATAGAAAATTTTGTAAAGGGAAATCGAGAATTCTATTACTCTATTTACAAGGGCAAAAATTTTCAACTTTATTCAAGGATGGCATGGGTGAATGGCAAATTTTCAGTTTGCCCTTTGTGGATTTTCAGTATTGATTTTTAAGACTATTTGTTTTGCTTCCATTGGAGCAAGGCTTGCCATTAATATATTCACTTTGTATGTTTAGCATTATTTTTGGATTTTCTTGGGATGGGATTACAAAAAGAAAGTTATAGGACAATTCAGCTTTGTAAACACCATGATCTTTTTCTAGGATAAGCCTTTCTCACTCTGGGGTTTTGAGGTGTGTTATAATTTTTTTCAATTCCTCACCAAAAATTGCCATATTATATATCATCAAACAGCTTTTGAGACATACTTTCTGAATGCATAAATTCTGTTTTACTGAAATATCCTTGACTAATTTGTGCATAGTTTCAGAAAGGATTTTTGCAATTTATTCAATTTGACAATGAAACCATGTTGTCAAATTGATAAATGCTATTGACTGAAGATTATGACAGAGGTATCAACTTTCAATGCACTTTGCAAGATAAGGTTCACAATCATTTGCATTCAGTTCTGATTATAATATAACTTATAAAGATGAGGGTGATGAGTAATACATGCACAGTAGAATAATAGGACAAATCTAATATGAAATTCTGATGAACATTCATTGGTATTATATATATCAAGTCTTACTAAACACGACATAAATCATTCATATTTGACCTGGGCTTGTGCTTCTGCTGCTGTATATAGCTCCACCCTGTGTTCGATAAATGTCATAACCAATCTAGAAATGAGATTGATATAAATTGCCAACTGGTAAAGTTTCCTGTCTCCATACTCTTTGACTTCTCAAAACTGATACTTAGTAACCTTAACACCTTCCGTAGCGGCAGCTAGGAAGCATTGATCAACGCATATATGTGATCTGATAAAATTTGTGCACCAATATAATAGTTCCCAATACTATTAGAAGATTGGCGATTCCTTCCTAAGGTGGTGGAATGATATTTCTAATAGCTCCCCTGTGTCGGTTTCACAATCTCCTGTTTTGCCTTTCCTCCAGATTTGTCTTTATCTGCAAGACATTACATATGCCTTTGAATGCGATTAAAATTCTGAATAATATTCTCACATCATAAAATATGTTTAAAGGTTGGCGATAATAACATAGACTCCCTGATATTTATATGTTTCTGCTGTCAACAAGGTGTCACTCTTCCAAGACTCTCCTTAGAATATTCTCGAAGCACTAGCTCTGGCATGGCCTCCCGAGATGGCTTCAGAAAATAATACCGCACTCCCAATATTATTGAATATGGACCTAATCACTCTTCTTCAGCTAGGGGCTCCAAGATGCAAGGCCTTGATTCTACCTTTGATACTGTAAAAGCTTGCTACTTCACTGAGTTGGGGTTTCCGTCCCACTCACAACAACCAGGGGTTTTGTCCTGGATAGTTCTCTTCCAAGGTTTGGCTGAGAGAAAGTTAACAAACAAAATAATGATTTCAGAATGCCTTTCTCTTCCCAACGCGAGCCTTTTAAAAAACTGAAGTTGCTAATTTAATCTTCACAAAAGCTGCCGACCACCATTGAGAAAAGCTTGTTTCCAATTTGATAAAATCAAATGATCTTATCCTTACCAAGATTGCCCCAGTTTCATTTAAGCAAATATAAGATTTATCAAATTGAAGTGCCCTTGTGGTCCTACCATTCATTAAAATGAATAATTAAATAAATTCAATAGACTATAGATTTTCAGCTTTATTTAATTATCCCATATTCCCTTGCAATTTGCTATTTTCCTAATCTCGGGAATTAAAAGATTAGAAAATTATTCCACGACTATTCATTAGCCGGAAAGGGACATTATAGTCCTCCCTTCCCGGAGATTGCTTGTCCCAAGCAATCGATATCTGCATACCCAACACCAACTCCCAGGATCCCATATCAATCTCAGAAATCTGCAAACTCTATTATCCAAAACACTACACTGTGAAAAGTCTACAAATAACATCACCTTATTTCTTTTGAGAAGTAGTGCGATAATCCTCAACATATAATCAGCAAACTCACCATCACATACCTTAGTCTTCTTAGAAGACCGCTGCTCTACTCTAATTATCACGCTCTCCAAACCTTCATACGGATGATGACTCATAATTGGAAGTGAAGAGGTCATGCAACATGTAGAATCATTTACCTCATCATCCATAAAACGAGCCTTCATCCTCTTTGCTGTCACTCCACCTGGAGCACCATTTGCTAAAGCTGTCAATACAATCTTTTTCCCATTCGCTGTGAACTCTAGCTCCATCCGCTGGAAGTCTTGTATGTACCTCCCAAGTGACTGTAGCCACTAAATGCCCAAAACAACATCAGGTTCACCAATCCCAACTGCATAAAAATCATCAGTGACCACATAATCATTCAACTGCACACTCAACTGAGGAACCTTCTTAGTGCAACTCATTTGAAATCCATCAGCCAACGTAACTCTAAAACTTGGAAATTCCTTAGCCTGTAGTGCCTTCCTCACAACCAATCCCTCGTCAATGGAGTTGTGAGTAGCTCCACTGTCAATCAAACAAGTGACCCGCTGTCCTTTAGAACTCCCACCACTTGAAAAGGATAATATTTAGGAACTCCTCATGGTGCCGCCATAGTACCATGAGCTATATCTCCTGTGCTGGTATCATTGTGTGGTTGTTTTTTATGATCACTATCTAAATTTGTGTCAACCTCCTCATCAGTATCGGAACAGACCTCAATGCAATGCACCTTGCCTTTTCCAAGGCACTTATGATTTGAGTCCCATGGTTCTTTGCACATAAAACACAACCCCTTCCTATGTAGCTCATTCCTTGTTTCAAAATCCAGCATAGGTTGTGTAGGCTTGGGCTGATTAGTATCCTTTAGTTTTGACTGTAATTCATTGGAGGTCTTTTTCAGTGGCTGGAAGGGAGGTGTAGTCTCCAAATCAAGGGCTAGGCCAATGGCATCATGTAGTGTACTAGGCTTATGAGCCTTCACTAAACCCCTCAATCTGTCACTTAGACCCTCAACAAACAACATAGTAACTCGCCTCTCTGACATATTAGGAACCATGACTGCTATCTTCTGGAATTCATTAATATAAGTCTCAACATGTCCACTCTGCTTCAGCTGAGCCAAGTCCCTTTAGTAAGATATCCTTTTGGTCAAAGTGTGCAATCAATTTATCAACAAACTCCTCATATGAATGTATCATGGCATGGTCTTATGAAACCAATCCATGGTGCCACTAGTCATATGCTACTCCCTCCAGATGCATCATAGCAAATTGAATAGCCTTTTCTTCCTCCATAGGTTTCAAGGATAGGAAGGTGTCAAGCTTATGCACCCATGATCTTGCACTTATTTTCTCGCTTCCATCAAAGGTCGGTAAAGGAATCTTATTTAATGCTTCCTTGTATTTCTTGGATTGAGTTCCTTGACCGGTTTGCCTTTGGAGACCCCTTTCTTGCCTCTCCAGTCTAGCTTTGGCTTTATCCCTCCGCGATTCATAAATTGATTTAGATTAATTGCTTGCCTCACATCAGGTGGAAGCATTATGTATTCATTGTGGGCCACCATAACATCAACAGTGATGTCCGTGTCTTCCTCCAACTCCAAACTGGTCTCCACTTCTAGTTGTCGTGTCACAAATGTGGGACGTAAAGGCCGATCAGACCTTGTGCTTGCTGTCCTAACGGCATTAGTGGCTGCTCTTTCATGATTCCCATGACCAACATCACTTCTGCTATGGCCACTGTTTGATCTGCTCGATCTAGCCTAATCCAATCTCATTTGACCCATGGCTGTGATCATACGATCCTGAAATTGCTATAGCATTTGTTGCCGTTGCTGGGCAAATGTGGTTAGGAAATTATCCAATTGTGCATCCAAAATTCTTGGTGGGCTTTCTCCTCTTCTCTCATCCCTCTCAACTTCAGCTATGTTATTATCAACTCCTTCCTGATGAGCTGACCTACTTCTGGTGAAATATCGATGTGACATGCATCAAAAGGGCACATGCAACCTTCTGGGTATCCTCCAAACTAACATGCAAAGATGAATCCCCAACATGCTAGCAGTATTCTAGGCTTTGATACCACTAAAATGTCCCTGACTAATTTGTGCATAGTTTCACAAAGGATTTTTGCAATTTATTCAATTTGATAATGAAACCATGTCAAATTGATAAATGCTATCGACTGAAGATTATGATAGAGATATCAACTTTCAATGCACTTTGCAAGATAAGGTTCACAATCATTTGCATTCAGTTATGATTATTATATGACTTATAAAGATGAGGGTGATGAGTAATACATGCATAGTAGAACAATAGGACAAATCTAATATGCAATTTTGATGAACATTCATTGGTATTATATATATCAAGTCTTACTAAACATGACATAAATCATTCATATTTGACCTGGGCTTGTGCTTTCGCTGCTGTGCTCCAGCCCGTGTTCAATAAATTTCATAACCAATCTAGAAATGAGATTGATATAAATTGCCGACTGGTAAAGTTTCCCGTCTCCATACCCTTCGACTTCTCAAACCCGATACTTAGTAACCTTCACACCTTCCGTAGCGGCGGCTAGGAAGCATCAATCAACACATATATGTGATCTGATAAAATTTGTGCACTAATATAATAGTTCCCGATACTATTAGAAGATTGGCAATTCCTTCCTGAGGTGGCAGAGTGAGATTTCTAACACCCCCCCTGTGTTGACTTCACTATCTCCTATTTTGTCTTTCCTCTTGTCAATCTCCTATCTGCAAGACATTACATATGCCTTTGAATAAAATAATGAATAATATTCTCACATCATAAAATATGTTCAAAGGCCGGCGATAATAACATAGACTCCTTGATATTTATATGTTTCTGCTGTCAACAAGGCGTCACTCTTCCAAGACTCTCCTTAGAATATTCTCGAAACACTAGCTCTGGCGTGGCCTCCCGAGGTGGCTTCAGAAAATAATACTGCACTTCCAATATTATTGAATATGGACACGGTCACTCTTCTTCAGCGAGGGGCTCCAAGATGCAAGGCCTTGATTCTACCTTTGATGTTGTTAAAGCTTGCTACTTCACTGAGCTGAGGTTTTCATCCCACTCACAACAACCAGGGGTTTCATCTTGGATAGTTCTCTTCCAAGGTACGGTTGAGAGAAAGTTAACAAACAAAATAATGATTTTAGAATGCCTCTTCTCTTCCCAACCTGAGCCTTTTAAAAAACTGAAGTTGCCAATTTAATCTTCACAAAAGCTACTGATCACCTTTGAGGAAAGCTTGTTTCCAATTTGATAAAATCAAACAATCTTATCCTTACCAAGATCGCCCTAGTTTCATTTAAGCAAAAATAAGATTTATCAAATTGAAGTGCCCCGTGGTCCCACCATTCATTAAAATGAATAATTAAACAAATTCAATAGACTATAGATTTTCAGCTTTTATTTAATTATCCCATATTCCCTTGCAATTTGCTATTTTCCTAATCTTGGGAATTAAAAGATTATAAAATTATTCCACCACTATTCATCAGCCGGAAAAGGGACATTATATTCACAAACTTGACTTCAATTTCATTTTTCCTATGTTACCGAATCGCTCCCCTAAAGCCAACGTTTCTAGAATCGAATCGTTTCGGAAATAGAATCCAAATCAAATCGCATTGGAATCGTCCAGGATTCGGCAAAATCGATTCAGCTGGTGATGTGGTGATTCCATCACATTTTTGACCTGTTTCGACTGGCGTTTGAGTTTTGTTTGGCGTTTTCATTCATTTTTGTGTTTGTCTTTTTCCTGCCGGTGTTTTACCTCATTTCTTTGTCGTTTTGCTTTCCTAGTTTCTTATTTTCGCGTCTGTTACAAACATTCCTTGAGCACACAGAAAACGCGCGACATAGACAAATCGCGTAGGCTGAGAAGGCACGCGGACTGTGAAAGAGAATGCACAGGCTGAGAAGGAAATCGCCCCGACTGAGTAGAGGTAGGGTTTTTCATTTTTGTTTGTATTTTTTTTTTTTAATTTTTTTTTAAATCGTTTAAAACATTGTATTTATTTATTTTATTTTGTAGTTTAAGTTTAATTTTTTTTAATGTTTAAACTTTATAGGTGAAAATAATAATATATCTAATTTTTAAAATATATAATATAAATTAAATTAAATTTATTATAATTAATATATATATATATATAATTTTTAAACATTTTATGTTTAAGTAATATAATATATATAATATAAATTTATTATAATTAATATATGTATATATAATTTTTAAAATATAATTTTTCATATTTGATATTTTTTATTTCATAATAATATATAAAATTTAGTTTTGCTTATAGTCTTATTTTATATAATTAAATTATTAATAATATATTAATATATAATTTTAAAAATATAATATTCATAAATTATAATTATATAATTTAAAAAATTATAATTTAATGTTTAGATTTAGAATTTAGAATTTTAGATAATAAGTTTATAACTTTATTATTTAATTAATTAATTTAATCAAAATTTCTCTTAACAATTTACTTGCAGGTTTGTTGCACGTAGCATCGTAGAGAAACATGGCAACTAGTTGAACTTCCGTCCACAATACTAATCTGTCCATCATGGTTTTGTTTAGCATATGTATTGGTATATTACATTCTAATTTTCTAAACTTAATTTTACTTCTAGGTTGCATATGTATATATATATACATATACATATATATATATATATATATATTTGAATGTTTTATTATATTTTTGTACGGACGTACTTGATTCCGTACCCAACCCCCCCAAAAATTTTTGCCGTACCCACGTACCGTACCGACGTACCAATACCCGTGCCCGTACCCGATTCGGCAACCTAGCATTTTTCTTTAGGTCTTCGAGAGATGCCCATTGTGAGGCCACAGGGCTGCTCACAGAATTTCAATTCCTCACCAAAAATTGCCATATTATATATCATCAAACAGCTTTTGAGACATACTTTCTGAATGCATAAATTCTATTTCACAAACTTGACTTCAATTTTATTTTTCTTTAGGTCTTCGAGAGATGCCCATTTTGAGGCCACAGGGCTGCTCACAGAATTTTACAAGGCGTTTTGAATTGTGTATCCAGTGTCTTTTATCTTATGTTGTAAATGGTCTGGGGTCATAACTGTTACTTTTGGATTAGGAGGAAAACTTATACATCTTCACCCTGTGTTAGTGCTCATGCAGGTGCCTTACCTGCTATTCCCAGGGATCATGAATTTGTTTTTCTACCATCTGCGAGATAGGGAGAGGCTACATAATGCTTTTCCATCTTAGAGAGAATAAAATATAAATCCTATTCATCTTGAATTCATTATGAAAATGTTCTTATTGATATTTACATTGCCAAGAGTTATCGGACACAGTTTTTCTTTACTGCCATAAATCAACATAAAGTCAACGAATCTTGGTTTGTTCAATCCCTCATTAACTGCAAGGCTTTGATAAAGGAAAAGGCTTCTGAAAACTTGTTTGAAAGAAGAGAATGACACTTATGCAGTTGCTTCAGTATCTGGCTTCCTGCTGTGTCATCCTTCCCTTACTTTCAGTTCCATGAAGGTGAGATACAGGACATATGACATGTTTTACAGTAAAGTTCCTTTATTTAATAACATATGACTTCCAATTGATCCATCCTGTAATGCAGACTCACTCCTTCCAAATGCAATCTAAACAAGAATCTTATGGGATGTAATTTCTGAGAATGAAGTTGATGGGCTAGTTCATCCCTGCCGATCCATGAGTGCAAATCAGTGCCCCTGGTTAATTTCCAGACCATGATAAACACAAAAACTAGGTTAGCTTAAAACATGAAAACTTTAATTGAGACAATAATCTCTGAAAATGCTAATCTACTAACACATACTGCTGAAAATATGATCAGTGAGTACATGGTATTGGACTTTCAAATCTGCAACTGTCTTCCCATAAAATCTGAAAAGAATTACACAGCACTAACTCAAAACTTAAAAATTAGAGAATTATAGAATATGTGCTCTTTAAATAGACAAGTGCACTAAAAGCATAACTAAGAGAAACTAGATGAGGTGTCAAGTAAAGCTCCAAGTTAAGCTTACAACTCACTGCAGTGACACTCAGTTTGATTGATCAATCAACTAGTCTGACTAATTATTTATCAATCTAGTCTAACAACTAACCATTCCTAATCAAAGTAGGTGAGACTAAGTTACATCAATACCTTATTCAAGTCTCAAATAGTTAACTCAAACTGGATCTCGAAGAAAATTAGTGCGTCCTACATAACTGTGTCCTCTTTATGATGAACTCTCTCTGCTGTGCACAAGTCAGGATTTGCTGCTGTCACTGCTGTGGCATCACTGTGATAACTCTAGCTGAACAACTCAAGGCAAAACCTCTTTAACATTCTCTCTTTGTGAGGAAAGTGTTCACCACCCATCCAAGTTTCTCCTTTAGCATCTCAAACTTCCCCTTAGTCACATTATCAAAATACAACCTGTAAATCTGAGGGAATATACTCATTATCTATAATATGCAGCTGAGTTTTGCCTTTGGTTACTCATTATTTGTAATATGCAGCCCTGTTTTTCCTTTGTTTTTTGTTTTGTTTTTGGATGGATGTTTTGAGAGTTTTTTGCAATGCTTGATACAACAATATAATGCAGCAAAATGGAAGATATTGAAATAATATTTTCAACTCAAAACTGAATATTACATCAAAATTGAACAGCTGAAAATTCCAGATTTTTATATCAGCAAATATACTCAGTTTTTCATCAAAATAATTACAACCCAGTTTATAAAATATCATCTATTATCCAAATCCAACATACCCAGAAAGTGCAGCAAACAAAAAGACTGAATTGGTGAAAAAATCTTCAAATTGGAGTGTCAAAAATGGACACCAATCATCAAGGACAGCAGCAATAGCGAAACAGCAATATAGATTGATGTGTGCAGGTCTAGACGCCTCCAAACAGTCTTTGAACCACACCCAAAACCCTAGTGACCAGCAATAGGAGTCTCTAGTGTTTCCTAGAAGTGTACATCAACCAGCAAGGGAAATGGTACAGCCAACCCAAAGAAGCATAAACAGCACAATAATAATTTTCAAACGCTCGCTCCAATGATCACCAATGGATATTCAATGAATCTTCAATAATATCTGAACAATAGAAATTCCAATCCACTCAACTGGGTTTCCTGAATGAAAACACCAATAATCCTCCAAACTATGTCTTTCAACAGCATGAAGAATATTGCCTATGAGGGTTTCCGTCCTCACAAACCAAAAAGAAAACTTCTCTAGAGAGAATAACAATATCAAATATTATCCAACATAAAACACATGAGAGCCCCACACCTTCTTTTATAGCTTTTTTGTTGGTTTTTTTTCAAAAAACACACTTTTTTGCATTTCACTACTTTTTCGGAAAAGTGCTTTTTTGCTTTTTCATTGCTTTTTTCGAAAAAACACTTTTTTGCTTTTTTCATTGCTTTTTAGAAAAAAACACTTTTTAATAATCTTAGGTCCCACTTAAGTTGCACAAATATTTACTTTTTTAATATTTTCCCTTATGTCTCCCTTGATCCCCTTTAATAAAGCAACTTTATAAAATAAATAACATAAGTTAAATATTTAACATCGTTCCACGGGGACGCGCCCCCCCCGAAAAATGGGCCGTCTTGGAGACGGGGACGTTTCCGAGACGCGGAGACGTCAAGGAAACGTCCCCCCGCCGTCCCCCCGCCGCCTCCCCGTCCCTCCGCCGTCTCCTGAACGTTTCCCTGAAAAGGAGACTTCGTTGCGTCTCGGAGTCTTCTGGGTGTCTCCACTCGGAGTCTTCTGGGCGTCTCCAAGACTCCAAGTTTCCCACGTCCCCTATAAAATAATGATTTTTTAAAGAAAATTAAAAATTTACATAGTTTAAGTTATAAGTGAATATATTTTTTACACGAGCTGAGCAATTTTAATTTTCATTTTTCATGCCTTGTGACTGTGGCGACTGGCGGCCGGCGGGAGACTGAGAATAGGAGCCAAAACTGATTCCACTGCAAGTCTTGATTCTTCAAGCGAATTTTTGCTAACTAGGTAGGTTTCAACTTTTGGATTTCCGTTTTTATTTTTTTAGCATTTTTATTTTATAAACCCCAGGCATTTGAAATAATGGACGCCTCAAAGAGGCCATGGCACTGTGGAACGGACGCCTCAAAGAGGTGCCCGTGCATGGACTGCGACCAGTCCATGCGGGCACCTCTTTGAGGCGTCCGTTCCACAAAATAAAAAATAAATTAATTTTTTTTCAAAGTTTTTTATGAATTTCAATTTTTAATTTTTAATTTTTAATTTTTATTTATTATTATGCCTCTTGGGCTTGCAAAATGTGGAAGCACAGGCAAGGCATGTGGACTGTTTGACAGAATGAAAAAATTAAATGTGGAAGCACAGGCAAGGCATGTGAACTGTTCGCCACATTGAGGCATAATAATTAATAATAAATAAAAATTAAAAATTAAAAAAAATTGAACAATCAAACAGCTCAAACTTCACATGCCTTGCCTGTGCTTCCACATTTTCATTTTGATTTCAGACTTCAGTCAAACAGTTCAATTTTGTGACTGTCAAACAATTCACATGCCTTGCCTATGCTTCCACATTTTCTGTTTTACTCTTCATGCATTCAATTGCCACTTGCCAGCATTCTGTCAAACTGAAATAGTTCACATGCCTTGCCTCCGCTTCCACATTTTGATTTTCCTGCTTGTATATCTTGCAAGCAGCAATATTGCAATTCATGAGACCACATTTCTTTCTAAGTTTTACTGTTTTAGTCTTTTAGACTTTTAGTTTATACTTTATAGGTTTGATTTTTAATTTTTTTTTGTTTACATCATAGGTCTGATTATTTTTTATTTTTTAACATTGTTTTTGCAGCATAATCATCATAATGAGTTCACACAACAGAAGTGATGATGAACCAGACATTCAAAGTGCAAATGATTCATCAGATGATCATGATCCTGACTTTCAAATAGGAGGGGAGGCTGAGGGTGAAGTTGAACCACAAGAACAACATGGCTCAGCCTCAAATACTCAAACTACCACAAGTTCCATTGGTAGTAAAGATAATAGCTGCCCTTCAGAACTCCTTCAAGAATGGGCCAAGGGCCCCTTTGATCCAAAAAAACCTTTAAAACAATTTGCATCCAAGATAGCAGCAAAGCCTGGGGCAACTGGGGGCACTAGATTATGGAAGTGTCACATGTGTGAGCTTACATGGTTTGGCAGCATTACAAGAACTAATGCACATTTTCTTCTTGTTCGAGGCAAAGGTGTAGATGTATGCAAAGCTGTGGCAAATAATTTGAAGTACAGGGCTGAAATTTTAAAATTATGGGGTTGTAATGAGGATGAAGTGCCTACATCTGCTACATTGCAACGTAAGAGTATGGGTGATCATATTTCAGCAGTGTCTACTTCTACTTTGCAGAGTCAAAGGCCACCAAATCCGTTCAGTTCAAGTTCAGCAGAGCCTAGGGGGAAACGTAAGATGGCATCTTCACAACCTATAGCAAGTTTATTCAATGTGCAGGCAAAGGATGAGGCAGATGATGCCATTGGCAAATTCTTCTTTGCCAATGGCATTCCATTCCACGTGGCTCGCTCTCCTTATTATAAGGAAGCTGTGTCAAAAATAATAAGGGCAGGACAATCATATGTGCCACCAGGGGAGAATAAATTGAGGACAACAATCTTGGATCAAAACTATTCCAAGATTAATATTTTGATGGAGAAGATGAAGAGAACCTGGGTCACAAGTGGATGCAGCATAGTCATGGATGGGTGGACGGACATTAGGCATCGTCCACTCATCAATATCATCGTCACATCTGTAGCGGGCCCTTATTTCCTTAGGGCTATTGATTGTTCAGGGCATAGCAAGGATGCCCATTATCAGTTTCAGATCCTCAAGGATGCTGTAGAGGAGGTTGGGCCACAAAATGTGGTGCAGGTAGTGACAGATGCGGCCCATGTGTGCAGAGCTGCAGGGAGGTTGATTGAGGCAACCTATAGACATATTTTCTGGACTCCTTGTTGTGTGCATGCTATGAATAATGCACTTAAGGACATGGGTAAAATCAGCTGGATCAAATCTATTGTCAGTGATGCTAGAGATGTGCAGATGTTTATCTGCAACCATCATCATTCACATGCACTTTTCAGGTCCTTCTCCAAGAAGGAATTCCTGAAGCCTGTAGAGACTCGATATGCATCATACTTTATTCTCTTGGAGAGGATGCTTGAGTTGCAAGAGCCATTGCAACTAATGGTAATGACAGCAAAATGGAACAGATGGCCTGAGTCGAAGACACAGCAGGGATTGAGGGTTAAGGAGGTGGTGAAGAATGATGTTTTTTGGGCTGATGCCAAATATATTGTCTCCATCATTGAGCCTGTCTTCAAAGTTATTAGATTTGGGGATTCTAATGCACCTTCCCTTGGAGAGGTATACGAGTGCATTGATTCCATGCTTGATCAAATGAAGGCTAAAGTGCGAGAGAAGGACCCCACAATGCAATTTTACACCGAGCATATTTATCCAATCATTCAGCATAGATGGGAGAAACTCAACACTCCCTTACACATGGCTGCCTACGCATTGAACCCAAAGTGGTATGTGCCACGTCCCGGTAGAGTGACACCTATGGAGGATGTTGAGGTGAAGGAAGGGTTCATGAAGGCCATTGACAAAATGTATGATCCTATAGAGGCCAGCTTGCTTCGTACTGAGTGGACAAAATTTGCTACTCTTTGGGGATATTCAGAGGCAGCCAAAGTAGATTTGGAGACTATGTCACAGGAGGACCCCAAGTTGTGGTGGACTATGCATGGGCCTAGATCTTTGATTACTACTCTAGCCATTCGTTTGCTGTCCCAGGTTTCTAGTTCTTCTGCTTCTGAGAGGAACTGGTCCACTTATAACTTCATCCACTCTGTTAAGAGGAACAGGCTCACTTCTAGGAGGGCAGAGAAGCTTGTGGCTGTCCATAGTGCCTTACGTCTCATTGATCGCAGCACAACTACATACAAGGAGAGTCCAGCAGCCAGATGGGATGTAGAGCCAGAAGAGCCAGCACAGATAGATGAGGATGCTACACAGACAGGGCTGGTTGGTATTGGTTTAGATGAGCTTGAGCATTTGGGGTCCTCGTCCGATGGTTCCGATGATGAGGAGATTGGCATGGAGCTTGGAGTTGGAGATGATTAGATCATTAGAGGCATCATGCCATTAGCTATTTAGTATTTACTATTTAGTAATTTTAGTCTATTTTGTTTTTGAAGTTTGAAGTTTGAACACTGTTGTGTTGATAACTTGATACTTGATTGTAATTATGAATCATGACTATGAAATTTTGAAATTCAAATTATGAAACAACTAGTTCTCATTCCAATCACAATGTCTATTAAGTTACAACTTACAAGTTACAAGTATATTTTCATTTTAATTTTCATTGTTTCAATGTTCACTAGTTCAATGAAATCATTGCAATGTGTTTAAACTCTAAAATTTACTTATTCCTTAGGCTTTTACAGTTATACATCTTTTTATAACTAATTTTTCAAGTACTATATGTATTTCAGCGCACCGCCCCCCCCGCCGCCGTCCCCTCCCCGTCCCCAAATTTAGGTCGCCCGCCCCCGCGCCCCCGAGACCCGTCCCCTGCCGTCCCCCTGTCCCTGTCCCCGAGACTTGGTGGAACTATGATAATTAATTAACCTTTAATATTTTTATGTTATTTAAAATAAACGCATCAAAACCTTTCAAATATTAAAATATTGATATTAGTTGCTCCCACCAACACTTCTAAAAATAGCAGGATAGACAATTGGCTCTATCAGTGCCTGAGACTGGCTTACTAAAAATAGTAAGCATGGGAGAAACCACCAAAAACACTCTAGAAAGGGTGTTACACACATAGCAGTATTAATCGTTTGGGGAATAAATCGGCAAACCAAAAGTTCAGGATTTTTTGAAAAAATCGGGAAAAGATCGGGAAAAAATAGGATTTACAAAAAAACATAAAAAATTGAAGAAAAATAGTCAGAAACTACTTTTAAAAAAAATTAATGGCATTTCCATAGCATTATTACAGACATTGAGAGCAAATGAAATACAGAGTTCAATCCATGAATTATAGAAAATAGATTTTTGTTGGTTATATTCATATCGCTGATTACATTGCACAAAACATACTACAACTGCATAAATATCAGATGGTGACAGTTGTCGATGCTACCACATTTTTCATACATGTCTACCAAAGCATTTTATCAAACAGCTTCACCGCCTTTGTCATATGTGATGTCCCCATCCTAGTCGGATTGGTGACGAGGTTAGCCTATTATTTCAATCCGAGGTGGGTGTGTAGAGGATCATCCGGGCGCTTTCGTGTTTGGTAGATCAGCTTTTTGCTTTTTTTAGTTGGGCCTTCAGTAATCTTCCGAGTGTATTTTCGTGAACTTTCTATTTTTAGAAAGTTAGGAATTGAAGTGCTATTTTGGCGGTTGGTTCAACTTATTCATTTCGTAGAATTCGACCATTCAGTTTGGTGTTGATCGGAGAAATGAGGAGTATTTAATGATTATTGAATATTTAATATTTTGACTTTATATTAAAGTCACTTTATTGAAATATTGAAATATTTAATTAAATTGGCCTATTATAAAGTATTTCTTATACTTTATAATAAAGTGTTAATATTTGATAAAGTGAATAATTATTATTCACTTAAGGAGACGCATTTAATTATTTATTATTTCTCCTAAGTCTTAAAAGGCGAATTTAATCATTTTATTAAATGATTATTAAAAAGAGCTTTGGGTCGAATTTTCAAGAAGAGGATATATATTTTCGAGAAAGACAAAATCGAACCATTATGTTATACTATTCAACTTTTGTCTTTTTGCTCTGAGCATTGGAGTTTGCAAACCCTAGGGTTTCCGGCAGACGAAGCGTTTCTGGAGAACGATACCTCTTCAGGAATTTGGCAGACTGAGACTGTGAAATACCAGTTTAAGCTTGCATCTGGGTGACTTCATTCAGGAGTTACAGATTGGATTCATTGAGTTATTTATTCAGAGATTGACCGAGAATAAACATCCTGCAGTAGAGGCGACTTCACAGAGTTCACACCACAAAGATCTGGCACTTATTGAGTGAATCCGTACTTCATTTATTGCTGTTGTCAGGCCGTACAGTTCTGTACCAGCAAGCCGTACTTTCTCATTTGTCAGTAGATATCTTTAGAACTCAGTTCCTATCAATCAGTTTGGGTGCGCCTAGGTTATTCAGAGTCTCAGCATTGATTTTCAGAGACTGGAGAACCTTTCATTCATTCAGCCGTACGATTTCATTCATCTTCTGGCGCCATCAAGAAGAAAACCAGGTTTTTTTCATAATAAAATTGTATTTCATTCATATATCAGTATTTGCCATTGTAAATGCTCTGAAAGTGAAAATAAATGATGCGCCTACCTTTTATGAGCAAGATCTAAGCTTATTTCATGTTCTAGAATTTATTTTGAATTCTTTAAAGCATTTATTAGTGAAATCGCAGCTTTTTGCTATTTGTCTAAAAACCTCAAAACCTCAAAAAATACAAAACTTGCAAAAAACAAAACAATTTCAGTCAAGGTTTCGGGTTGAGAACCACCCGGGTTCTTACAGTGGTATCAGAGCACAGTTTTCCTGCCATCCTGTGCTTTTTCAGTTGCTTTTTCAGAATACAGTGTGCTTTTTGGTTGCCTTTTCATGAGCAGAGATATTATTCACTACGTTAAAGGTGTAGGGACAGGCAAAACCGAGGATTGGACAGGTCCACCAATTCCTGAAGGTGAGACACTGTCAGGTATATTGGGCATTCACAGATCTAGCTCCAGCAGCAGTGAAAACAGTGTTGCAACCCTAATGGCAGATTGAGAGGTGCCTGCGGAGACAGTTAGGGATACAGGTAAAGCACATGCAGAGGGCGACATTACCGATGAGGAGTTCAGACGTAGGCATGATAACATGATGGACATGATGTCCCAGCTGATGGGCACTATTAGGCAGTATATGCCCACACAGCCACATTATATACAGATTGGACAGACGAGTGGGACTGCACCAGTAGATCAGCCTTTGGCATCAGTTCCACGATAGTCGTCACCAGTCTATTAGGAGCGTAGGCCAGGTTAGCCTACTTTCTTACCTAGAGAGACTCCACCTCAGACTCCGGGGGCAGAGCATCAGGGGCAACATCAAGAGTTTCAGCCACATAATGGCATGACAGTGGCAGATTTGACGAGGTTTCATGGTGAGTACATGTCACTAGCACCTGAGATCCGGCAGGCGTTATCATTTCATGAGTTTATAGATGTTCATAAACCCAGAGGAGGAGGCAGATTTGACCGTAGACCCCCTCAGTATCAGCAGCCGCAGCCATAGGTGAACAGGGATTTGCAGTATGCGGTTAGCAAGATTACCTTGCCATATTTTGATGGGTCTGATAAGACATCAGCGAGGTCTTGGGTCCAGAAATTGGACAACTACTTATCACTGAGGCCTATGCAGGAGGACGAGGCCATTAAATTTGCTACCTTGCATCTTGACGGAGTAGCGCATGATTGGTGGCACCACGACATGTATACGCTCGGCCATCATGTAGTTAATACTTACTAGGACTTCACTAGCAGGCTCATAGAGCATTTTGATAAGAAGGATCCGAAACTTTATTTCAGAGAGCTAGCTCAGCTCAGGCAGACAGGTAGTTTGGATTCATATATTGGGGAGTTTCAGAGAGTTGCCGTCATGGTAACTGGTATCTCCGAACGGAGACTTATTATACTCTTCGTTGAGGGTTTGACAGAACCTATGAGAGGTTGGGTAAAGGCTTTTGACCCTCCTACCCTTCAGGAGGCCATGAGGAAGGCGCGAAACATGGAGCTTGCAGCACCTCGCAGCAAGTTCAATTCAGGGTCAACACCATACACGAGACCCAATAGGCCTTTTGATAGAAACAATGACAGGAATAAGCCTTTTGACAGGAGGAAGGATCAACCGGATCCTAAGAGACAGAATGCACCACCATTTGACAGGGAAACATTGAATGACCTGCGTAAGAAAAAGTTATGTTTTTGGTGCAAGGCACCCTACGATGAAAAGCATGTGTGTCCACTTCGTCCCAAGGTCAAAAATAATCAGATGGAATGGTTTTATGAGGGCGAAGAGCAATCTGATCTGTCAGACCAGCAAGCTGATTCCGAGCCTTCAGATGATGACAGGTCCAAAAATGAGAGTGAACACGAAGGTGGAAGGAAGCTACAGGAAGCCCATCTGACTAGCCTTCAGAGAGATGGTTCGTTTAGACTTCGTGGGCTCTTAGCAGGTCAGAAGGTGATCACATTATTGGATACTGGTGCTACACACAATTTCATTGATGCACGTTTGGTGGAGAGGCGTGGCATCCAGACAGAGGCATTCGAGGGTATTCGAGTCAAGGTGGCTGATGGATATACTCTCAGGTGTGACCGAAAGATTACTGATCTTCCGATTAGACTGAACAACTATGAATTCAAGACTGAATTCTATGTTGTTAACATGGGAGATACTGATGTGGTGTTAGGGATGGCATGGTTGCACGATTTGGGTGAGTTCACACTCAATTTGCGTGACATGGAGATGAAATTTAAGGTCGATGGGCGACCACATGTCATCAAGGCTATTAGAGACAGTAATCTGAGGATGGTTTCATTCAGACGGATGGAGAGGCTCATTCGTTATGATATGGTTGACTGGGCGGCAGAGTGCATGTTGATGCCAGCTCAGCAGGAGCAGCAGAAGGGTGAGTACCACCCTGACATTCAGATACTGAGGACTAAACACTCCAAAGTGTTTAGCGACATTCCACCTGGCAGACCTCCAGATCGAGGCATAGAGCATATCATTGAGTTGGAGAGGACGCAGCCTCGCGGCGACTCAATTCTCACAGACATCCGAAACGACTCAAGGATGAGATAGAGAAGACCATCAACGAGTTGTTAGCTATGGGGCATATAAGACCTAGCAAGTCACCTTTTGCTTCATCAGTTGTATTGGTGAAGAAGAAGGATGGATCACTTCGGATGTGCATTGACTACCGACAGCTCAACAAAAGAACAATTAAGAACAGGTACCCTATTCCACGCATTGATGAGCGGATTGATGAGTTGCACGGAGCTGTATTCTTTACGAAGATTGATTTGAGATCGTGGTACCATCGATTCGTGATGAGGG
>VDFB02267181.1:0-50518 GCA_007258455.2 Sequoia sempervirens
TTAGTCAAGAAGCCCTTCTGTATCCAAAGAATCTGATATTCTAGGTGATATGGCAGGAAAATGTGCAGAGATTTCTCCATTGGAGGTTTTAAAGAAGATTCTGTAATAGAGAGAGAAACCTATGCAATACTTGAAGGATGAATCAGCAAGAGTTGCCGAAGCTCTCTCCACTTCAAATTCTGCAAATGACAGACTTCTTGCATTCTATATATCACCCCTGCCGAATGATTTCTGCCTAAACAACTGTGTCTTTGACTCTAGAGCCTCTAACAATATCATGCCTCTTAGGTAGTGAAAATGTCAGGCTTACCTTGCATAAGAACCTCAGTCATGTATCTTGATGGAATCAAAGCCTCTCCCTTTGATTGGAAAGATCATAGATGATGTTTTTTCTCTTGCTGCCTACCCAAAGAAGAAGATCAAGATGACTGTCCTGGTTGCTGATGTTCCTGACAACTATGAAATGATCCTATATTAGCAGATCAAAAATGACTTGGGATCATTATGTCCCTCGATTGGTCATACGCTATGATATCACTTGCTCAGAACATGCTTCACATTCAACCTGAATAAAAAATGCAGTTGATGATACAAAAACACAAGAACTTGGGTAGTGAAATTTTGCATGAAGAAACAAAATCAGAGATGCCCATGCTCCTGTCACCTAGCAAAGCTGACATAGAAGAGGTCTCCACCATGAATGATGAAAAATCAGGTACAGATAAGGTATTTTTCTTAACATGGCGGTTGTGTAGGTATAGTGATGCAATCTCCAGAACAGCAACTCTATTGATTCTTCTATAGACTGGAACTATAATGCACAAAGAATACCACTGAGTATGATGTCCTCTTGCTTGGATTGAAGAGTACATGCAATATGAAGATACAAGATCTTAAGAGTTCTTAGTAACCACTGAGTTGCTGGTAGAGCAACTTCAAGAACAAGTTCATGTGAAGACTAATCATGTTTGGTACCACCAAAAAAAATTATGGGATCACATACACTAGTTCAATATTTTTTAAATTGTGGTCATATCTATAGATCAAAACCACTGTGCTCAATCTTTGGTAGTTTCTGTTTTGATGTTTTAGCATTATGCTGACTTTCATGGTTTAATGCCTAATCTTGGAGTATCAGACAGACCAACAAATCTTGATAACTCCACCAACTTATGGGTGTTCCATGACAAAGAACTATGATGAAATTCATTGAAAATCATTTCAGTAATTTTTATTCTGAGGAAAGTGATCTCAATGGAAGCAATTTTGTCATGATGAACACAACTGCACCTGAAAATAAAGACTCCTTAATAGATAAGGGTGGTGGACATGGACATTTAGTTAGTGAACATGTTAAAAGTATACATGTTCTTATCAAGAAAAATTCACAAGCATGGGAAAAAATCCAAGTGAAGAAGCTCTTACAAAAAATATTGCAGTAATAGGGGTTCCCATTGATGGAGAAACAGAAGTTATTGAAGAGTTTCTACATAATGGAATGTCTTTATCTTCTTTAGATCCACTATTCCTCGTGATTTCAAGGGACCTCAACACCTTTCCTTATTTGCGCCATCTACATATGAAGATTTTCAGGGAACTCCAACAAGATTGTAGGAACAAATGAAGTTTGATACTTGTTGACTTCATCCTAGATGTTCCTAACAAAATAGGAGAATTGAATTTGAAGCCTTATATTTGACAACTGACAAGATGGTCATGATGGCCTTGAATGAATATCAACAAGGAAATACACAAGTCCCTAATCCTCTCTTTGTCTCTCTCCAACACTTTGGAACAGTCACTAAAAGCCTCTAGATTGCTTCAATGGCGTGTTATAAAGTGGGAAAAGTTTTAGGATGCTAACTCAAGGCCGAGTAGAAAGGGTTCCTATTTTTCCATGCTAGTTAATGGTTTTCTGTGAGTTTTGTCTTTTTCATAATTTAGCCTTAGCCTATGTTACACAGGGATGCGTCCCTTGCCCTAGAAGAGGCCATCCCTGTCCCCAGCCGTCCCCGGGATGAGGAGACGCAAAGGGGACGTCCCCTTGATGTCCTTGAATTAGGAAAATCAATAGGAAACGGCCGGAAACATCCTCGTCCATTTGGGGACGTCCCACGGCCCCCAAGATGGTTGGGGGACGTTGGGGATGTCCCTCGCCGTCTCAAGGACAGCTAGCTGTCCCCAAACGGACAGACACTTCAGCAGCAAAAATAACATAAAAAACTAACGCTTTTATGGTTCTTTGATACCGATTTGCATATATTTTGTGTGTATGTTACTGTATATTTTTTGTTTGTATTAGACTCGCATATATTTTGTGTGTATGGTACTGTATATTTTTTTATGCATGTTACTGTATTCCTTGTGTGTCTTCAATGTGTGAGTAGCTTTCTACATCCAAAAGCCATTGTAGTGCTTTGAAGAATGTTATAGGCCTAAGAAATTTGAGGTTTCCCCACTGCATGCCTGTTTGTTGGAGCTCTTTTGGACAAAATACCTGTGCACTTTTAGTTACCAATGTTAGGAAGCATACTTCTCAATCCATCTTTAGGGTAATTTGCTTTGTGTGTCGAGAGTAGTTTGAATAATAAAGAAGCATCAGCATCCAAGGCTAAGAAGTTATGTACTCTACCTAAGGGATTTGCACTATTGGGGTTTTCTTGTTTTTGTTACTTTTGAACCATGGTTTTATTGATGTTTGAGACTGCTGTTATAATGCTTTATTGACATTTAGTATGCTGTTATACTATTGCTTTCGTAATTTATTTACATATTGATATTGTTATCAGTTATTGACACATCTCTCTCTCTTTCCCTCTCTATAATATATTAATAAATTTTGAAAAATTCACACACACACACACACACACACATTCACATATTTATATTTTATATCGCAGTCCCCTAAAAATGGCCCCCTAGGGGACGTCCTGGAAATGTGTCCCCTGCCATCCCCCCGTCCCCATCCCCAAAACGCCGTGGAACATAGGCCTTAGCCCTTAAGTCTGGGGAAATTTTGGTTTTTCTATTTAGGTTTCTAATCTGATTTTCTCGTTTGTTCTTTCCTACACTTTTGGTGTTACACCCCTTATTGATTTTTGTGCCTGTGCTACTCTAGTTACATTCTTGTCTTGATCTATTATGTCCACCCAATGGATAAAGCATTGGTGTAATGTCCCTTACCTGGTCCTGTCTTGGAACTTGCTTATTTTAGGATTAGGGTTGGCCAAATGGATGCTCTAAGATGGGAAATCCTTGGCTGATCACCTGCATCCACAAAGTGAGCAATATTCCACACATACACATGTTCATTACCATTACATTCTAAGCATCCAAAAATAAACTCATTCATAAAGCAATCATGAAAACACATAAGGGATGGCATGGAAGGATCCGCCTGAAGCCGTAATCCCTAGTACAAAGGTGGTAACCTACAACCCTCCCTTCTTAGCGACTTGTATCTGCATTCACTATCCATGTGGATAGATCGCCCGAAGTCCTTGGCTAAGTTCAAGGGGTTGTAGCCTACAACCTCCCACTCTAGGGGACTTGTAACTGCATTCTCCCTACGTGACATCTCCTCGGAAAACAGATGGCCTATTGGGGAGAGCCATTGGAGCACTTAGTGGCCTAGGCCTACCACCCCTCCATGGCCGCAGCGGAATCTTAGGTGGGACCCCCACCCCTCCATGGCGCAACCCTTGCTTTGGGATTAGCGGAACCTTAGGTGGACTTGCCACCCCTCCACAGCACCTCCCTGCCTAGGGTCCTAGGGGCGGAACCTTAAGTGGGGTTTTTAGGCACCGCATCCTCAGGCCCCTCCTCCCAAGTAGGATTACGAACACTTGGAAGACAATCTCTGCTCATATACAATGTATTCTTGTATTCCTTCAAGATCATTCACTCATAGAGTATTCTAATTGTAATAATCCATAATGAAAGAACTCTGATCTAAATGATGATAAAGAACTTGATCATACATCAGATATATAGATATTTCATTATAACATAACGATTAATCTCACTTGCAATTATAAACATAATCATAACAAGACAGAAGCCTGTAGTCTGAGTGTTAGCCATATATAGAATATTGAATTATAGTAATCAACCAGGTCTACGCACCACATAATCTCAGAATGTCTGTAATATAAAGACTAACATAAAGGGAATCCAAAAATAAACTCATTCATAAAGCAATCATGAAAACACATAAGGGATGGCATGGAAGGATCCGCCTGAAGCCGTAATCCCTAGTACAAAGGTGGTAACCTACAACCCTCCCTTCTTAGCGACTTGTATCTGCATTCACTATCCATGTGGATAGATCGCCCGAAGTCCTTGGCTAAGTTCAAGGGGTTGTAGCCTACAACCTCCCACTCTAGGGGACTTGTAACTGCATTCTCCCTACGTGACATCTCCTCGGAAAACAGATGGCCTATTGGGGAGAGCCATTGGAGCACTTAGTGGCCTAGGCCTACCACCCCTCCATGGCCGCAGCGGAATCTTAGGTGGGACCCCCACCCCTCCATGGCGCAACCCTTGCTTTGGGATTAGCGGAACCTTAGGTGGACTTGCCACCCCTCCACAGCACCTCCCTGCCTAGGGTCCTAGGGGCGGAACCTTAAGTGGGGTTTTTAGGCACCACATCCTCAGGCCCCTCCTCCCAAGTAGGATTACGAACACTTGGAAGACAATCTCTGATCATATACAATGTATTCTTGTATTCCTTCAAGATCATTCACTCATAGAGTATTCTAATTGTAATAATCCATAATGAAAGAACTCTGATCTAAATGATGATAAAGAACTTGATCATACATCAGATATATAGATATTTCATTATAACATAACGATTAATCTCACTTGCAATTATAAACATAATCATAACAAGACAGAAGCCTGTAGTCTGAGTGTTAGCCATATATAGAATATTGAATTATAGTAATCACCCAGGTCTACGCACCACATAATCTCAGAATGTCTGTAATATAAAGACTAACATAAAGGGAATAAGTGCTGGTATTTGGGGCAATGCTGAGTCAGGGGTTATCTGGAGTTACGTTGATGTTCCATGAAGGTGGATCGGGGCTATAAATAGATGAGGTATTCCAGCGAATAGGGAAAATGATTCATTTCAGGAATCTGGTTCTTGGTCTGGGCCGATCATGTGATAAGGCACGTGTGGCTATGGTGACTGGCATGACCGGTTTCTACAAAATTGTATATGTAGAAGCGAACCAATAGAAATTCATTCGAACATGTATGCATGGTTATGACAGACGATTTATATTTGGACTGCTTAATTAATTTAATAGCTAAGTGAGATAGGCTCTCACCCGATTGCTGCGATCCCCAAGTATTCTTTTCTTTATTCCCTTATTCTTGTTCCCACGATGTCCCTCAGATGGACCTTGGCAGTCGCAATTTCTATGTATTTGGGAGGGTGCGTCTCTTCTGCCAAGTCGTGTCTCTCTGAAGGGAGAAACTTCCTCGGCCGGTAATGAGAGGGTGCGCTCTAAATGAAATCAACGATTATCATAATTTATCAAGTTGTAATGAATGATTAAGTGTATGCTAACATATGAAATATTGTTTAGTCGATAGGTTTGGTCTTTCCTAATACAGTTGCCGTATATCCTTCCTGGACGAGTTTGCCATACGTTCTTCACTTATTGAAAGTTCGATAATTTATATTGATGCTTGAGAGGAAACTATCGAACTGTCAACAAATAACATCAATAGATCATGCTATGTTCCTTGCGGATATTTTAACCTTAAGAAGCGGTAGAATATATTATCGCTTATTGGTGGCCCGTTAATTTTTATTCATTCGTCATTCAGACACCTTCATCATGGTTGATCCCAATAATCTAGAAAATGTCGAGTTGTGTATCCTACACCGGTGCTGGGTTTATCTTTGATAGCGGCTATCAGATCTTTTTACTGTGCCTTTCGTAACTATTACATATTATATACTTCCTATATCTTAAGACTGTAAATTGATATTATTATTTATCAGCGATTCGACACTTTAAATAATACTATCGGCACAATTTATTACAATATTATCGGGGATAATTGTAATAATATTTAAAATTGAAATTTCATAATTCTTTGACATCTATTTCATTTGGTTGACAGTGTCGGGGACATGACAATTGGTCTTGTTGAGTTCTGATAAAGTCTAGGTCCTTTAGCACGCAAGGACATGCTATATCCAAAATGAGTCATTGTTATCACCTATTTTAAACATTCTTTTTAGCATGTGAATATATATATATATATATATAAAATTAATTAAAGCTGTACGTGGTTTGCATGTCAAGTAAAGCAAACTACCCACTTTGTATTTCATTGACACCAAGAATGAAGGTTGCAGAGTCGTAGAAGAAAAAGTACAAGTAACCACAGAAGAGAGACAATTCCAGGCAGAGACAAAGGGGAGATTGGGAAGGAAACCAGGGCACTGAATGTTAAATTATAAAATTTGTAAGGCAAGTTCCTTCCCAAGAGGATTGAAAGCGAGTTTAAGAGGCCATGGCATAGAGTTTGATGGAAACTATAACAAGTCACAATACTCTTGAGTAGCATAGTGAATATAAATAAAGTTTACTTTTACCTCCGCCCTCTACCACTGCTCTCCACTCTCGTAGCATGAGAAGAATACACACAGTGTCACATTAATTGGATGCATGGTAAACAGTAACCTGAAACTGTTACAACAAATTCTTCAACACTTGCCAGAATTTTCTGAATCTTTGTCAAGGAAATCATCATCAGTATGATCCATTACATTGCTGAACATTCTTCCATAATGGTGCTTTAAGTTTTTAACTACTGCATAATTCAACTCCACCTGCTTTGTAACCACATGCTGAGAAGTGGCACATGGAATCTGAGGATGATGATACAGAAAAGGCAATGGATTAACTTGCACTATGTGCAAATATAATGGCATCGTGAAATGATTTCACTGTGCACATTCTAGCGATAGAGCTGATGAAGGATTTTATGAGTGAGGCCTGAGGAACTTTTTGGAGGGATTGCATCAACAAACTTTATAGTTAAGCTTAGAAGAAATTCAGCAGCTATTTCTCAAAATTGTTCCTCACCTTGGAAATAGATTCATCCTTTGTAGATTAGTGGCATCCTATATGCTAAACATTTGCTGTAATGCTTTCCCATGATATCTGTCAAATTGTTGTGCTGATTGAGTTTGTGCACTATGATATGCTACCTGCAATTTGAATAACTAGATTAATGTAACATCCTTAGCAAAATCTGACCTTGTTTTCACTTTTTCAAGCCTTGGACATTTCGTCAAACAATTGTCCTGAATGCTGTTTAGGTTTGATATAATTTTCTGTTTCTGTTTTCTCTTGAAATGAAGTATTGAAATGCAGATAGAACTTGTCTAAACCATAAGAAACATGACCATTTACATCTAAGATGAAGTGCAGATTGTTTTTTGGTATTTTTGATGCAATACTTGAATGATTCTACAAGCAAATGACTAGTTACAGCAAGATGACATTTCGTCATACATTTGGCATGCAAACTAATTATACAAATAAGAAGAGACAGCCATGACATGTTTTATCAAACACTTTGTAAGCAAGCTGCAACTGACTTTATTTTGCCAAAATGCTGTCTTTACAATAGACTGAAATTATGCACTAGACGCCTTGAAAATAGAGAGAATTACGATGCCAATTGCAAACTTAAAGTCTGATATGATATTACAAACAGATCGCTCTTGTCTACATAAGACGATTTTCACAATGCAATGTATATTATGACTGAAAGGTGCAAGAATGTAATGCGAACAAAATCAAAGAACCTGGACGCCTTCACTGGACTGTCAAAGTTGAATCGATGCTGCCTTAAAAATGTCTTTGCTGGGCCTACACTTTCAGCGCCTATACTCCTTAATAGCCAGCGAACCTTCCTTGATGACAATCGAATTTTTATTTGCTTCTTCTACAAAATCAAGCCAGCAACTATGTGATTTGCCTTCAAGCTGTAGCTGCAAATCACCCTTCTTATTATCAAAAATCGATCTGCACTTATTGTCTTCTAATTCTTCAGCAAAATCGTCCCTTTTCCAACTGAGATACTTGATGATCAAAACCAGTAAAATATCATCAAATCGATTCCTTCCAAATTTGGCCTTTGGCCACAAAATTTGAACAATGAAGAAGACTGAAATATCTTCCTCTCTTAACTCCAGCTAGGATTGATATTTCACAACTGAAACCGGTACCTTAGAGTCTTCAAACCCTCAAGCAGATTGCTAAGCATTCAAGCTCACCAATGTAGTATAAGATGTCAACAACCCCAGATGCCCAAATGCAATGTCAAAAGCTTCTTTATAGTTTTCTTAACACATCACCAATAAGCTTTTAGAAAATAATATTATTTTATTCTAAGTGATTTTATGATTTATTATTTTATTTTAGATACTTTAGTAAATTAATTAAACTAAGTAGCCGGTTCGGGTTCGGGTTCGGGTTCGGGTTCGCGGGTTCGGTTCGTCGGTTCGGCAAAATTTTTTGGGGGTGGGTTCGGTTCGTCTTGGGTTCGTTAGTACAAATTACAAAAACATGTAAAAAATATATAAATTTATTGTTAAAAATAAATTATTAATATAAAATTTTAATTAATCAGTTAACAATTAATTATAACTTTATAAGTCTATAAATTTATAAGCTATATTTATAATTATATAATTATAATAACAATTAATAAATACAAATTAAATTATTATACTATATATATTATAAATTTATAAAACAATTATTGCTAATATTTATATTTATCATATTTATATTATAAATAATTTATTATTATATTATTATATTTATATTAATAATTTATTTTTAACAATTATAATAACAAATAATAAATACAAATTAAATTATTATACTATATATATTATAAATTTATAAAACAATTATTATTTATTGCTAATATTTGTATTTATCATATTTACAGCTTTCTGCATATACGTATCTTCGTTCATCTGTTTCGCTCTGCATGGAAATATGGATAAGACCATGTGACAATTTTACAGAAAGGCTCTGCACCATCCAGGAACCCTCGGTTTTATTTTCGCGACTACTGTAACGGCCCACGGGTGTAGCCTGCAACTCGGAACCCTCGACATCCAACAGTAATGGGCAGAAAACAAATTAAATCGAAGTCTGAAATTGTTCTTTTTCGCACAGAGGAACCAGATCCGAACCCATAGAAGGACCGGACCAGGACCCGGACCCAGTGCGAACCCGGACCAGGACCTGGGCCAAAACCCTGTGAACCGGCTACATAGTAATTAAATATAAGGTCACCTTTTAATATTTATTTATTGTGATAACCTTACAAATAATTAATTTAATATTCCATTTTAATTTAATTAAAATAATCAATTAGTCATCCTTATGAAATATCAATATTTGGACAACTTAATCAATTAATTTAATTAAATTATTCTGCTTCCAAATCAGGGACATGACAATTAATAATGCATTTAGGCTATGCAACTACAGGTAAAAGATATAATAATATTTAATCAGATTGATCTGGAAGGAAAGCTTGCCATGGTTTTTAGAAAGGTTTCTAGTTCTACTTTATCACAGGAAGGTCAACTATGAACATCAAGAATTGAGCCCTATTTCAGCAATGCCTTTAGCTCTGGAAGTGCTGAAATTTTTTCAGGCTATACATTTCCATTGGAAAATGTACAAGGATCATGTATAGAGTCTGCAAGTGGTCAATTCAATGCTTCAGACACATGATCTAGCTGGTATAAAAGTGGAAAAAATCCAGATGCAAATGTGAATATAGTTCAAGCCAATCTTTGTTGACACCAAATAAGAAGAATGCCAATTTTTGTGGGGAAAACTGTTTTGGGGTCAGGATTTTTCTAAAGAGGGAGATATGATGTCAGTATTTGTCGTGGGAGAAAGATAATATGATTTCTGAGTATCTGGTATGATCTTTGTCCTGGAGATGACTAATAGTCTAATTGTTGTTGGAGCCTAATGCTTTAAACAATGATTGCTATGTATTAGCATGATGGACCAATGCAGTGTTGAAAGTGCTGAGTGGAGTAGGAAGTAAAAGGCGCTGTAGTGGGATAGTGCATGTAGTCAAGAAACAACTGCTGAAATTTGCCGCTCCTACAAATCTTCATTCGTGATCAATAGGGTTGTGCCTGCTATATAATCATAGGGCAGCCATTGCCAGCCTGTACAACTTTGTTTCAAAATACATATTGAAAGAGAGATTTTAGTTTCACATTTGGTGGGAAGTGTTCCTTTTTGTACTTTATAAACATATATAGGTTAGCAATGAAATGTCTTAGTAATAAGACAATGGCTTAGCCATGACAGTTACTAGGAATTTAACTAACTGCAATAGTGTACATAGACATTATGCTTACTGTGGGTTTGAAGTGCTGGTATGTTGATTCTGGTATATTTTTGTTGGCTAAGGAAACATATTTTGGCTGGTTGCCAATTAAAACCCACAGACATAAATTTGATGGGCATTTATATGTCAAACTGATCCCACAGCCACAATGTTAAGCTTTTGTGCAAACTTTAATGATCAGAATTCAGATTGTTGTTGAATCACATATTGCTACAGAGGGCTGCGTGCTATGGAAGTAGAAATCATTACCCAAGCACACATTGCTACAGAAGTACACATCGCTGTAGAGAATGGCATCTGAGAAGTCACCACTAAGAAGAACAAAGGTTATTGGGGAATGTGATGGGAAGTGAAAAGTGTCATAAGTGTTATAATTTTTGCATTGAGTATGCATGGACCCCACCTCAACCTTTTATGTTATGCAATTGACTTGCGTTGTCAGTTAAGTCATTCTAGGGTTGATATTTTGTTGTTGGCAGATAATACAAGTTGAAAAGGTAGTTACTAGGGAGTTATATCTCATAACTACTTGATAAAGCTATTAAAGTAACACATTGTTTTCCGTTGTGGGGGATATTTTTTGCAATCAACAATGAGGAGAGCTATTGAGAGCTTCCGAGTTTGTAGAGCTGTGTAGAGCTTTGTTATAAGCATGCTAGATGTATGGCAATCTACTATCCCAAGTGTGCAGATGTGTGCTATTGGGAATGTGTAGAAGGTGAACTAACTTGCAATTGATCACCTTTGTTTGACTGTTAGTTTGTGGGTGGAAGACTATGGAATAGTCTAGTTGTGTGTCCAACATGGTCCAAAGAGTTTGCAAGAAGGTTTTGACAAATCCTGGATTGGTGTTGGAGGCAATAGATGTTGGAAGCTTAAAGTGGATCCAAACCATGATGGCCATTTGGGAGACCTTGTCGACCTTGAAAAACATAATCATTCAGGTGCTTGGTGGTTGGAAGGCTATTGAGAAAGCCATCTTGATGGACTCCCAATGTAATGTCCCCTTCTTCGACCCAGGTGTTTGGAGAGGACTCTTTAACTTATTTCATTCCTATAGGCTAATTCAGGGATTTGGAGAAGGAATAATTTAATTAATTAAATAGGTTGTATCAAATAATTATCTTTCAGGAAACTTCTATTTAATTACTTATGTTTGTTTTAATGTTATAAAGTGACTTAAGTTGGGGCCAAAAGTAAAATAATGTAAAGTCACTTTATGAGGAGTTAAAAGGATTATTATTTAAAGTGATTTCTAAATTATGAACTTCTCGAAAGTTTGTAGGAGGAATATAAAAGGAGTTGCAAAAAGGAAATTTCATATCTTTGGTCATTTTTCATTCTATATTGTGAAAATTGGACTCTTGTTCAATTCAAAACCTTAGGACGAAAACCCTAAGGGTATTTGGCTCCAGAGAAGTGTAATAACCCGTGCCCAAGATTGGTAGATTTTACAATTTAATCCGTTTGCGTTGACAATCTAAACATGTTGTCAAATAATAACAAATCACAAAATTGTACTTAATGTCCAGGACTGAAAATAATTTGTTGCAATTTGAAGATTCTACAATATTTTACTATTGTCAACATACTGAAATAAGACTTTCTTTGTGCCCATGCTGCAAATACGATTCATTCATCTACAAATGCAATATGCATGCAGATTGAAATATTATATAAGTTAAATAACATATGACAGACTTCTCCTAACCTTAATTGATTAACACTATTACTCATATATTTATAGAAGGTATTATGATGCCAATTTTTGATATGAATTTTGAATAATGAAGTCTAATTCGATTATTAGCAGTGTTCCATGAGGTTTCGGGGATGGGGACGGGGGGACGGTAGGGGACGCGTTTCGGGGACGCGGTGTCTAAGTGGGTGGTTGGGGTGCTGAAATACATATAGTATTTGAAAAAATAGTTATAAAAATATGTAAAAGTATAAGAATTATACATCTTGGAGACAACTAGGAGTCCCCTAGATGTCTTGAGGACACCCCAGCGTCCTCAAAGTCCTAGTGGCATCTTGGAGACAGCGACATTGGTGGTGGGATGGTGGCGCTGGTGGTGGGTTGGTGGGGGGATGTCCTCCCCAATTCCCCAAGTCTCCGAGACGTCCCCGTCTAGGAAACGCAGGGTTTTTTGGGTGGAGGGGAGGAGGGGGGACGCGTCCCCATGGAACACTGATTATTAGTTTAATAATGGAAAATTGACAAGAAAGTATAATTGCTGTTTTTGATTGATTACATTAAGATCATGTGTTCGAGGCAAGTTTGTAGGATACGACACCCTTTGCCATCTAGTATGTGTGTCACCGTATTTGAAATGGGTATGGATACGGTACAACATAAATATGGCAAGGATATTGTGTTGAAATGTGCTTGAAAAAAATGCTATTTCCAGCCACACTGGATTCGTAGGGATTCAACTACCCTAAAAAAAGAGTTGAATCTGAACATAACTCTAGTTTTATTTTAAAAATAGTGAAACAACATTGAGTTTTTTTTTGGTTTAAAAACTTATAAATAAACCTACGATAATGCAATTGTACACCATTCAAATTTTTTTCAGGGATTTCTTTTTCTGAGATTTTCGAGGGTGTTTGTTGTGCGACACCAGGGAGGAGTGAGCCATTTGTTCTATGCTACCACTTTCATTCCATTAGGTATTCCCTAGTGATCTTCTGCAGCACCATGTTTTTGATTTTTTATTCGAGTGTCGGCGACAGTCTCTTCATGGTGTTCCATTCCTACGCTGCTGTTAATTTTTTATTTGATAGTGAATGATTACATTTAATTTTCTAAATGTTTGTATTTAAATGCTGTAAATATATACTAAATAATTAATATTATTATAAATAAATAATATTTATACGAATAATTTAAATGGCTAATTTCCTATGCTGTTGTTTAATTTAATAATTAAAATTTACTATATATTTAGCAATAGCATAGTAATTAAATAGCAGATTAAATAATATAAGAATGTTTAAATAATTATTAAATAATTTAGATTTAAGAGGTTGTAAATAAATTAAATTTGATTTTTAATAATTTTATTATGAATTTAGGTTCAAATAATTTTATAGATTAAAATTTATTAGTTTTCAAATATATTAATTTGATTTTTTTAATTTTTCTTTAATATTAATATATTTACTTTAATTTAAATTAATAATTAATTTAGGTTTAAATTTGGAAGTTATTGTGAATATAATTTTAGATTCATGGTTGTATATTTTAATAAAGTTAAATTTAAAATAGTAAATATTAAATATATTATGACTTATTAAAAATAGATATTTAAATCAATTTATTGAATAATTTGTGTTTTATATTCAATTTATAGTATTTATGTTTTATAATTTTATTAAAAAGTTAATTATTGCAGGATATTAATAATGGCATCATCGTCATCCAATGACGAAATGTTAGAGAACGACGAGTGTATTAAACCAGACCCTAAATCTCCACTATGGAAATATGTGAACATTGCTGGCAAAATTCAAGGTGATGGAGGTTATAAATGGATATGTCATGAGTGTCAAAATGAATACAGAGGTTCCCATACTACGGTTCGTGGGCACCTTTGGCACATAATAGGGAAAGGGTGTGCTGTATGCCTTGGTCCAAGAGTTGATGGCTATATAGGCAAGGGATTGTCAACTGGAAAAATTGCAAAATATCAAAAAGAACAAGATGAAGCTGATAATCATGTTCAAGCATCGAAACAAAGGTTAATTCTAAGTAAATAAACCCCTTTTGCATCCAAAATCAGCTTTAGGAACATCCAGAATCAGCTTAATGAACATCTACAAGTCACAAGAGGAGCAATTTAGGACCTTTGGAAAAAACATTTAATTTGTAGAGTCGAGAGGATACAGATCAAAATGTTGCTCGTTGCTTGTATGCAAATGGGATTTCATTTAATGTGCTGCATTCTCCATATTGGCAAGAGATGATTAGGTCAATTAATGAGGCACCAAAAGGATACAAAGGTCCAGGCTATGAGAAAGTTCATATCACCCTTTTGTCTAAAGAAAAAGATATTATTGACAAACAATTGTAGGTGATTCGAGCTTCATGGAAAATATCAGATGTTTCTATCATTTGTGATGGATAGAAGGGTGCTAGAAATAGGCAACTGATCAATGCGATTGCAATGAGTCGAAAGGGGGCAATTTTTTTGAAAGCGGTGGAATGCAACATTGATGAAAAGGACACCCAATTTATTGCCAATATTCTAATTGAAACAATTGAGTCTATGGGGCCATAAAATATTGTTCAAGTGATCACAGATAATTCAAAAGTATGTAGAGCAACAAGGTTGGTTGTGGAAGCAAGATTTCCAAATATTTGGTGGACTCCTTGTGTAGTTCATTCTTTGAACTTAATGCTACAAAAAATTGGCAAAATTCAATGGATACAAAAAATTTATGAAGAAGCCAAAGAAATTCAAATGTTCATTTGTAATCATCACATGTCATAGGCCATTTATAGACAATTTCCTAAGTTGGAGTTGCTAAAGATAAGTTTTCTTTTGTATTAAAAATATTTAAATTATATCATTTTTTTGAAATATTTAAAATTTATTATGTTTTTAAAATTTTGTTTTTTAATTGAAGGTGGTTGAGACTTGTTTTGCCACGCACTACATTGTTCTTAAAAGTCTCGTGGATGTGAAGCAAGCCTTGAAAAGTATGGTGATTAGTGATATTTGGGTAGTTTGGAGGCAATCTCAAATAGATAGAGCAAATAATATTAGAACACTAATTCTTGATGATGATTGGTGGGCTCAAGTTGACTACTTGCTCTCTTTCACTGAATTGATCTACATCCTCATTCGTCATTGTGACACTGATAATCCAATTTTGGGTGACATCTATGATTGCATAGATACAATGGTGGAGCAGGTTAGAGACATTATTATAGCAAAAGAGCTAGACCCAACTGAATTTTTTTATAAACAGATATATGAGATAATCAAAAAGAGATGGGATAAAATGACAACACCTTTGCAAATTTTGGCATATGCTTTGAACCCCAAGTACTATCATGCTGATATGTTGGCATTGCCAAATAGAACAACACCAAATATGGAAATTGAGGTAGTTGACGGATATAAAAAAGCCTTCAAATTTTTTTTATAGATCCTAGAGTTGCTGCAGAGATTCAAGATGAGTTTGGGTCTTTGGCATTGTCTAAGGGAACATATGCAGATGTTGAAGCAATGGTGGATAAAAAAGAAATGAAGCCTATCAAGTGGTGGAACTTTCATGGTGCCATGACTAAACATTTGCAAAAACTGGCTATCAGAATTCTATTGCAGGTTTAATATTATATGAATTATGTTTTAATTTAAATTATTTCTTATTTTTATTTTATTTGATTGCATGTCTTTGTAACTTATAATTATATAATATTCTTTTTACAGGTTTCAAGTTATTCTGCACCTGAGAGGAATTGGAGCACATATGGCTTCATCCATTCAGTGAAACGAAATAGTTTGGTAGCTAGTAAAGTAGAGGACCTTGTATATATTCATTCTAATCTTCATCTCTTGTCACATTCCTCCACAAACTACATGAAGGGACCTAGTAGACTTTGGGATGTACAACCTGAGATGAGTGACATTGATGTATCCATAGATGCATTGACACATCTCAATCCCATTGTTGAAAATTTTGACATAGTAGGAGGGTTCTCTAGTGAATCTTCATTTGGTTCTAAGCATAGTTTGCAAACTTGGACTCGCCGCGGACTCGGCAACCCAAAAACTCGGCATGGACTCGGGACTCGGCATGGACTCGGGAAAAGACTAGGCTAGGACTCGGCTAGGACTCGGCAAAAAAAAGAACCGTAGTTTTACAAAAAAACAAGAACAAATTAATGCATTTAGAGAACATAAGAGCCTAATTTGATTATCAAACACTCATAATTCAAAGATTACACATGTCATATGATCATCAAACACTCAATAATTGAAATTTCATCATTCATAGTCATCAAATAGTCATAGTTTCAATGTATAACAGCATCATAAGTTTATAAATGTTTACATATAATCATGTCAAAAAGTGGAAAACATTAACAACCACATGTAATCTACATCTTCCTCTTTCCCCTCCCAATGGTACTCAATTTTGGAGGCCTAGAACTAGAAGGTGCCCGTGCTATAGTATCCGAACGAGGACTAGGAGATCGAGCAGGGGAAACATGATATTCAAATGTGTCTTCGTCTCCTCCATGGCATCCAATCTTGCTGCTTCTTCTTCTTCCTGCTGCTCTCTCTAATTCAGCAAGATCCTCATCAGTAAGGAAGACATCAGCCTCATCATTTTGTTCATCAATAGTCCATTCACCATATGGATCAATGTCATCCAAGTCAATGGACTTGTGTGAAACACCCTCCACCTTTCTAGTTCGAAGGCGAAGGTTGTACCGAACAAAAACTAAATCATTTAGGCGCTGTTGAGTCAACCTGTTCCTCTTCTTTGTGTGAATGTTCTCAAATAAACTCCAATTGCGTTCACACCCAGAAGCACTGCATGGCTGTGACAAGACACGTATGGCTAGCTTTTGAAGATTTGGTGTGCTAGCACCATAGTTCTCCCACCATAGATCTACAAAAACATGTTTAAAAAATATAAGTATTAAGAAATAAGAATAAAGTAAACAATCTATATGTAAGAATCAAGTTTCTAATTTCATTTTTTACCTGGTTGTTGTTTTCCTCTCCTTTCAATTGCTTGCTGGGAGGAAAAGAGTCTCCCCTCTGCACCCTTGTAGACCTTGAATAGATAAAAGAAAAAGTAAATCAAATATAGAAAATTCATAGATAGTCAAGGCTCAACATTGCAAATTCATAAATAAGATGTAACAAATCTCACCTCCAACTCATCAAGCACTTTATCTCTCAGCTCACGATCAGGCACCATCCTATCAATGCATATGACAAGACCTTCCATGACCTCCTCATCCGCCTTAAATGTGTCCGAGAAGTAGAACTTCGGATTCAAGAAGTAGGCAAAGGCATGAATCGGCTGGTGGAGTTGGTGTGTCCATCTCCGATCAATGATGCGCCATATGATTTCATATTTCCTTTTGTTGCCGCCATAGTAACGTGATATGGCCTCTTTGGCCCTATCCATGGCCTCATAGATGAAACCCATTGGCATGCCATCTCCATCCACCATACGAAGAACCCTCACCAAAGGTTCTGTCACCTAAAAAAATGAAAACAAATGTTAAATTATAACAAAATTAACCCCTCAAAAAATAAAAACAGCAAATAGATTATCATGTATAATTTTTTTTTGTGTGATTGCTACTTACCCCCATCAACTCCTCTCCATTTTTGATGAATGTCTCATCAAAAACTATGGCAACAATCCTCTCCCCTTCAGGTCTATTGGAAAATGAGGACTCCTTCCAAGCATTGGACATGAACATTTGTTTGAGATGACCAATGGCACCAAGAATGCTTTGCAATGTGAGGAAGTGGCTATCAAATCGTGTCATTTCCTTGTAATCCACCCAAGTATGTAACACTTTTTGCATCTTCAACCACTCTTTTGACCCATGAAATCTTCCCAATGTCCTCTAGCAATAGGTCTAAGCAATGTGCAGAGACCATGCAATTGTGGGATACCTCTCCATAAGTAGTCTACCTGCAGCTACATATGCAGCTGCGTTGTCCGTGATGATTTGGACAACATTATCAACTCCAACCTCCTGGACCACCCCATCTAATAGATTGCATAAAGTCTCAGCATTTTTAACTTCATGGGAGGCATCTATTGATTTTAGAAACACCAATCCACCATTAGAGGCCACTAAAAAGTTAAGGAGAGTTCTATTTCGTCCATCTGTCCACCCATCAGATAAAATGCTGCAACCTTTTCTTCGCCAAAATTTCTTTTGCTCATCAACCACAAGTCGTGTATTCTTTACGGCTTCCTCTAGTAATGGCCCACTCAAATCTCTAGATGATGGGGTCTTAAACCCCTTTCCTGCAATTGTAAGGGCGTTCACCAAACCTTCCCAATATGGACTGTTTGCAACATTGAAAGCTAGATTATTGTAGTACCAAAAGTTTGCAGCAACCATCCTAGCTTCTTGATGCTTTTCCTTATTCCAACCGGTACCTTCAAGTGAAGGTTGTGCTCCTGGAACATTACGTGGAATAAAATAATTTGGTCCTGATGAAGGACCTTGACTAGCACTAGCAGTAGAAAAGGAACCATCAGGACTCTCACCAAAAGATGAATGTGGAGCACGAAAGCTTGGACTTGCAACACCATGGGGCATAGATGGTGTAGTATGGGATTGGGATCCACTCATCGCTGCTGCTAGGGCATCCTTTGTTTTTTGTCTTTCCTCTTTTTTAAGCCCATATTCAACAAGAAGGGCCTTCATCTCTCTAATAATCTCAGGAGTAGTATTCTTGCATCCCTCCACATTTTGCCCAGGTATTCTAGCAAGGTGGTATTTTAATCTGTTTATTCCTCCTGTCATCCATTTCTGGCATTCAATACATGTCACTTCACCTTTTTTATTTCCTGGAATTCCATACTTCCATGCAGGGTCTTTTTTCATTCCCTTTGGATTTGAAGACGACATTGTTGTTTCAAGTTCAACATGGAAAAAAAAAATCAGCTAGGGTTTGCTAAAAATCAGCAAATAAATGTGATTTGCAAAAGAAAAAGAATGCAAAACCAAGCTAGAAACAATAAGAATTAGGCTATTAAGGAAAATAGAAAAAAAATTGGCAGCATTTTCCCATATTTTTTTTTATTTTTTTGATTTTGAATGCAAAAAAACAAACAAAAAGAATTGTTAGATCACTTATTTGGCTCTATTTTGATCTTTTTAGTTCATTCTCCTTGCTTCAATCAACCCCAAATCAATTTGCAGACCTGTTTTTTACAATTGAGAGTGTTAAAATGAATTTTTTTTTAAAAAGAAACATGGGTTTTTAACCCATTTTAAGACTCAGCCGTGCAGGAGAGTCCTGGGTTGGGATTCCTAAGTCCGACCTCAGGACTCGGCCGAGTCGTGAGGTCGGACTCGCAAGTCCCGACCCAGGACTCTCTTGGACCCGACTCCCGAGTCCGTGGCGAGTCGACTCGGCTAGGCCACGGATTCCCGAGTCCGCGGTGAGTCCGTAGAATCTGCAAACTATGGTTCTAAGAATCTAGTTGGTGGTCATACTCAATCCAACTATCATAACTCTTCAGAGAATCTTGATGATTTAGAACTCCAATTTTAGGAGAACGGTGATGATATTTTTGATAGCATGTGATTCTATCAAAATATCAATGTATTTGAATTTTGTTTTAATAATAAAATTATATTTAATTATAAACATTTAGAAATATTTAGCAATTATGTCTATATTGCTTCTAAAGTAATGAAAATTTTCTCTAATAATTTAGAAAATTGTGTTATATATATGTGTGTGTATGTGTTTTTTATGAATGCTGTATCCATATGAGAGGTCTTGAAAAATGGCCGTATCCATATCCAATGCTGTATCTATATCTGTACCTGTACCCGTGTCCATGCAACTTTGGACTTTGAGATGTTTAAGAGGCATAGACCTCTATCTGATCACTATCCCTGATTTGATCTTTGGACTCCTGCGTTTTTGTTGCTTGGCGCTGTGTCTGAATAATAACTGATTGCTTATGTGTCCATTGCCGTGTAATAGGTGCTTGTTAAGCCACCCTCACTTGGCTAGTCGTAGGCTCTTGAGAGCACTTGATCTGAGTGGGTGAATATGAATTTACAAATCTTCTATCTTCCTTGGATGAACTACAAACTTCCTCAAATAGCACATAAGTGGGCATGATGTGAGAAGTTGTATCATTTCAAACATGCCTCTTTCACCCAACTTAATTAATCATAACATTAACTAACTAACTAAAGATTTATTGAACTGATTGTCTCCCCTTTAAGCAGAAATTATTATTAAATTTTGCAGGGGTTTTATTCAATTGCTCATACCATTCATACGCTGTCCTAATCAAGTGCTGGTGTTGAGAATTGTTGAGGCTGAATATGAAGCAAGGATCCATGTAGACCAAAGAGAATGGCGAGTCTTCCTTGAAGCGATTCTTCACAAGTTCCATTTCATAAAAAATGGTGAAAATATTAATATGTATTTTCAGTTTAGGTTTCATGATACACACACATGCACACATATATGTATGCATGTATTCTGGAGTGCTGTATATGTACACAAGCTTACTAATCTGCTAATTTTGTACTTGCTATTTCTCATATCAACTTCAAATTCCAGAGTCCTTCCTCTTGCAGTATATCAACACTTAAAAATTCAACATATGTTAAATAACTGTAAAATGATGTGTGTATGTATAAGGGTGCAGATATATTATATTCAAGTATATTCACCAAGAGGTGTGGGTATGGGAATGAGTTTCCCACCCCTACACTTCTGTTTCATGGTGACTATGGTTACAAGTATCTTGAGCAAGCTGGATTAGTAATGAAGTTGGGTAAGTTGATCATTGTGGCTAGTTTTTAGAAATGATCCATGGAGTTTTAGAATGGGTTTATAGGGCGATGGAGAGATGGGTGGACTTATGGACCAAAAATTTGGGGATGGTGGCCAGTAGAACAAGTATATAATAACAATAATACAATAATAATAATAATAAACATAAATCTTACCTATGATTCCTATGTTTTCTCTGATATCAAGGACTCATTATTTCTGATGAAATCATCCTTCTTTAGAGAACTAACAATGAAGCTAGGGAATTTGATTGTTCTAAAGTCTAAATGATGACGGTGGCGTGGTTAAAGACAAGAATGTCATAATTCTTGAATCTTTTAATTTATTTTCTTCTCTGGTTTTGGAAATTCCTTACAACAGTCAGCAGAACCTGACAAACACATGAAATTTTTATAAAATCCTCCACTCTCTCCTAAGCTCGAGGTGTCTATGATGTACAAATTAAGGAATATTTGATAAGTAGTTTCCTAAAGTTAAAGTAAGAGAGCATGCATCCAAGTAAACAAAAACAATGAAATTTGTTTTAATAGTCTATTTTGCCTCCAATACCACATGAATATTCCTTTATCTTCCAATGTACAACCATTTGTACATGCCTAATTGTTCAAAGCTTTGACACAAATCAGAATTGGTATCATGACAAAGAAACTTTGTTCCACATGGGGACTCCTTGGTGTCCTTAGGACAATCAAGGAACCCCCCAATGTCCCTTGTAGAGGGGGATGCCCCCGAGACATCCCTTGCTATGATAGGGATGTCTCCCCTGTAAGTAGTAGTAGTAGTAGTAGTAGTAGTGGGTGTACATTTTGTCCCTGTCCACAAAATGCCACTTTTTTCTTTTCTTTTGGGGGGAGTGGGGTTGGGCAGTAGAGATGTGTCCCTATCTCCAAATGGCACTTTCTTTTCTTTTGTGGGGGCACAAGGGCAGATCGAAAGGGTGGGGGGCAATGTGTACTTATGGAAATGTTGGCTTTTAGAAGGTTAAAGAATTTCAACCTATGTTCCATAGGAATGTGTCCCTTGGGAATTTCCATTTGCCCTTGTATTGGAGATGTTTCAAGGACATGAGGATAAGTAGGAAATTTCCTTGTGCATGCCCTACAATTTTTTTCTTGGAAACAATTTTGCTCCTCAAAAAATAATAGGAAGGGATTGCTAGATGTCCCTGGGATGGCCAAGGGATGCCATGACATCCCCTAACTATTCCCCTATGGTCCAGCCTTCAAAAGTTCAATTCAAACAAAAAATAAATTGAGAAAATGAGAAAAAAGGGGTGGAGAGCCCCACAAGAATGCTTGAGGTGTAAGAGGCTCTATGTAAATGATGGTTAATGTAGAGCAGGAGAAATGACCAAAGGTGAATGTAGTTGGATGAAAATGTGTGAAGCTAAAGATTCTTGATGATATTTGGTGGTCCATTGTGAGGTAAGACATTTCTGATTATTATTAAATTATTAATGTTAGTAACTTGTAAATTACTTTTTAGTTTTTTATATTAGCACTCACTTGTTACACAACAGTTGTAGATTGGTTGTGTAGCAACTAAAGTTTGTTGCACAACAATTGAAGATTTTGGGCATTACACTTTGTCATATTACTTTTTAGTTTTTTATATTAGCACTCACTTGTTACACAACAGTTGTAGATTGGTTGTCTAGCAACTAAAGTTTGTTGCACAACAATTGAAGATTTTGGGCATTACACTTTGTCATATGAGTCTTATTCTTTTTTGTTTGTGGATATGTTTGCTCCTTCATCTAACTGGTTGTGTTGGTCATTAGATATGTTGATACAAACTTTTCTAGTCTTGGAGAGATTTACGATACACTTGAAAACATGCTTGGGTGTTATGAAGCAAGCAATTCATAGTAGGGATCTTGATTTGGGATTATATGAGGAGCATATCATGCATGCTATGGCGCATTGGTGGAACACTATTTTTACCTCGCTTCATATGGTACACATGCTATGAATCCAAAATGGTATGCACTAAGATTGTGGATAGTGCCTCATTTTGATGATGAAGAGGAGATAAAAGGGCTTATGAAGGTCATTTGAAAGATAGGTAGCAATGAAGAGGCAACTTTACTCTGAACACAATGGCTAGCCTTTGTCAATCTTTGGGCTCCAACATTTAGCAAACCAAAGGCAAGGACAAGTAGGGTTACATTAGCTCAAACAAACTCTATTGAATGGTTTAAGTTGAGGATGCTAGCCATTCACTTTCTTTCACAAGTTGCTAGTTCCTTTGTTGTAGAGGAATTAGTCCACATATAGCTTCAATTAGTTAGTCAAGAGGAATAGGTTTACTTCTTGACGAGCAGATAAGTTGGTGGCTATGCATAGTGCCTTGCGAATTTCAATGATAGACCTTAGTTGCACAGCTGGATGTTGATCCCAAAGATGCCACACAGATTGATGAAGAGGAGGCATAGGAGGGATTGGTTGGGGTTCCATTAGATGATGCAATTCCTCATATTGATAGTGACTCAAATTCAAACTCAATCAACTATTGAGGTGAAGATGAGGCAAAGGCATAGTGGCAGCTATCTAGATTTCTACATTTTATTATTTGTAGTTGTAGCCTTTTGGCCTTTCATTTGTTGTATGTGCATATTGATAATAACTCAAATATTGAGACATTGAAATATTGTTAATTTGTATGTGGACTCATGTCAATTCTAAATTCAGCTCTAATGTTTCATGATATGGTCATAGTGAATATGCTGAATGCCTTATCATATGAATATTTGAAATTTGAAAAATTTTTCCCTATTTTTTAGTTGTCCCTTGAAAAAAGGCTTCCCAACCCAGCTGTCCTGGAAATGCAAATTTGGTGCAATATAGTTTTCAACAAATGAAGTTTCTTTAGAATGTAGTTAATACAGAGCTCTTCTACAGGAATTCAGTTCCTAAATTTAACTTTCAAGCCAAAATAGACTGTAGTTTGTCACATCACCTCTAATGTGCAGCAATAGCACACAAAACAAAATTTAAGGGGACAGCTGTTAAAATGAAGTGTTGAAGCTTGTCCAAGTCAATCAACTCTCCTATTGCCACCCACAGTTTCAGGCTGATTCCCATTGGGCCAACCAATTGTAGATTTCCATTTATTAACTCTAGTATGTGAAAGATAATGTCTTTTCAGAGTCTCATTTTCTTATATGAAGTTGATTCAAGTTGGAGTTAGTCAGTAGCAATTCTACTTTGATTATTAATGATTCTCCTGTTATTCCATGTCTGTTTTTCTTCCATTTGCAATATATCAGGGGTTTAATGTCATTTATAATTTTTGTTGTTTTTGCGTAAAGGGGATTGTTTGAAGTCATCATAAAGTATGAATGATCCTAATCTGAGTGTTACAGAGTGGACTAAATGTAACGCCCCTCCATTTTGTGCTCTATTGATCAGACAATGTTTTTCTATGTTATGCCTTGTTTCTGTTCACACTTGAATTAAGGTGCTTGGTTGCTATTTGATCGCTGACTGTTAAGCAATGTGAATGTTCTATTTTGATGTGATGGCATTTTACTCTGACGTTGTCATTAAGGAATGCTTTGGATTAGCTTAGCAGATATTTGAAATTAGTGATGCTTTATGCTTTTGATTGTATTATTGATGTTAGATTCGTCAGTTAGTAATACTGTATTGGTGAAGGGGACGGGATTACATCACTCGCATGCGAGCGCCTGTGATTCCGCGATTTCCCCTTCACGGTGTGTCTACTATGTTATATGCATGTTCGACACTCGTTTTGTTTGCAGGACTGCAAGTACAGGACATCGGCTCCACTTGGTTTCACAGGTTTGAACATGTCCATTGACCAACGGTAATCGATTGGGAGATAGTAGCTAGGTTTTCCGTGCCAAGTCATCCCCCTGGTCATGGTGTGTTGTCGGGTCGTAGTTGAGTGTAGTGGTTATATGTTGTCCCTTTCACCTTGGTTTTTTATTTAAATTCAAGATAAAAAGTAAATAAATGGCTTTTGTAGTTAAGTTGTTTAAATAAATCTGGCTATATTGTTAAAAATGTTATTTAATTTATTAAATAATTTAATGTAATTAATAAAATAATTTAATCTCGGATTAGATTTATTTTATTGATTAATTAAATTAATTGTATTGAATTGATTAAGTTATTCTTCTGAATTAAAAGTGTTAGTTTATTTTTGGAAAAAAAGTTTTAAAAGTTTAAATTCTTTTGTTTGAAAAGAAAATTTTAAATGAAGTAAATTCTATTTGGAAAGGGGAATTTTGTTCTAAGTTATTTAAAATTCAAATATCTTCAAAAATGCAATAACTTTGGGTGGAAAAGATATTTTAGAAGAGTTGACTCAATTTGGGGAAGATTTGGAGAAGCTATGAAATTTCATTTTTTGAATTTGAATTTGAGTTTGGGGGAGATAATATATTTCATTTGGGTTTTATTTTCACTTCTTGGTTTTTTTTGGATGGAGAGATTTGGTTGCAAAAAGAAAAGAGGGTTTTGGGTTTTTGGATTCAATCTTGGTTTGAAGGTGGAGATCTTGGGATGAAATGGTGGAGGAGTGGAATCTGCAGAGGAACTCAACATCAATTTGTTCTTCAAGTTCATGATCACAGGTTTTATTCTGGTTTTATTGTTTTGAAGTTTTGAGATTTTGGTTTCAATTTGAATGCAAGTTTAAAAAACAAAGAAATAATCAAACAATGAAAAAATTGAAAGGAAACCAAAAGAAAATTTCATTTCAAATTGAAATTTAAACCCAGTTTTGTGTTGGCAAATTTATTTCTTGTTGCAAAATTTTGTTGTGCAATTGCACAGCTTGGCTAAAAATGGAGATTTTAGTTGTATATTTATAAATATACATACCAATATATTTTATAAATATACTGGTTTTTATTATTCTTGGAAAAAGAAAATTTTGGTTTTTAAAAATTTTACACAGAAAAAATGGGTCTGCCCTGAATTTCTTAACTGTGTATTTGGGGAGTTTTATTCTTTTGTATTTAAAAGAAATTTTAGTTAAAATAAAATTGTGCGAATAGCACACATGCCCTGTGTGTTTTATGTGAGTTATTATAAAATGTGTTTTTATTATTAAATTTTTATTTTAAAATATATTTAATATATATAATATGTATTTTATATATTATATATTATATATTTTAAAATTTTATTTAAATATTTTTCTTTATAATTGGTTATTAATATATGTATATATATATTAATAGATTTTATTTGTATTTTAATTGGAAATAATTGAGTTATTTTAATGAAGTAGAGTTAAATTTGAAATTATAAATTGTATATTTAAATGTAATCAATTTAAGATTATCTTATTGTCTCAATTATTGACTTAATAATGATTTTACGGTAACACAATTGATTTTAATCATTTTGTGTAGTGAAGAGATAAACTCTAGGTAACCACGTTATGCGACATCTTTTAACACCTTAATGTTGTCATCCTTCTAGAGTTGAATTATGTATCAACCTTGCTTAGAGCAATTTTATGACTATTGTGTTATGTCCAGGTAGTTTTTTTTTATAATGAAATGATTTTAATTGGGAAATGGGTTTTTAGTATATTTAAATGTTAATGGGAAACCGAAGTAACCTTTAGATTTAAATTCATTATCGCTGTTCAAATGTGCGAGTAGTTATTTAATAAGGGAATGTTTTTAAAGGAAATAGTTATTTTAAAATGATATGTTGTAAATCGAAGAAGTAAATGTTTATTTTACTACTATTTAAAAGTAATTAGGGAATTTAATATTTGGTTTAAATTTCATTTTTTGTCTGTAAGAGACATTAAATTAGTGTTATTAAGGCAATAAATTACTGAATGTTAATGAAGGAAGTGGGTTTAGGAAACCCGAATATAGATTTAATTCTTGTTTGATTGCTCTTCTTGAATGTGCACTTCTTCGGTTTTCGCTTTGGGGAATTGTTTGGAAGGGTTGTTAAGTCTTCCAAAAGGGGTTTAACTTTTGGGGTTGTGGTATTATGTTAGACAACTATTGTATTGCCTTGGGTAGGGCGTATAATTGTATCCTGTTGTATTAACCGGTTTTCACAAATGGGGATGGTCTGTGTCTCCTATAGTTTAAGAGTGGTTTATGTGAATCGTGCCTCCTGTGGAAGGAGTGCATTATGTGCTTTGTGCCTCCAGTGTTCGGAGAGGGTTTTGACTTTTGTTGCCTCCTGTGATGGAGTGGATTTTCATTATATGTTCCTCCTAGAGTTGGAGTGATTGTTTATCTTGTTGGTATGCCCTTTGGCATCCTTGATGATTGGTTTCGTATTGGTTTGTTGTCAAGTAGAAGAGTGGCTTTTGTTAGGGGCCAGAACCCAAAGAGGTAAACTGGGAAATCTTCAGAAGTGGTTTAATCAAGTGATAACTAAATTAATGTACTTAGAAGTTAGGTAGTATTTCACACTAATTAAGATAATTGAGCCTCACTCATGGACGCAAGGGCTTGTATAGACTTGGGATGAGACGGGAAGGCCTGAAATGGCAAGGTCATCTATCTTGTCCTTACGAGAGGTATTTGATTCCGCATGAGTGAGCATGGGTGCTGGGATTCAGTAGAGGCCACCAGGACAACTCATAGTGGGGGCCGGAGCCTAGGAAGATTCCCAGAGGATATCCCATGACGAGCTGTGTGATGACACTCCTTCTACGACAATAGTTGGTATTTGGTTTTATATGTATGGTCTTCTTATCATACTCGATCTGTTTTATTTCTGGAAGCAATGTGACTTATGTCAGTGATGTTGGAGTTGTACTTGTGTTATCCTTATGGTTGTATGGTTCATGTGATTGGTTGTGTCAGTGTGAGTTATCCTGTGTCTAGAGGTTGATGGTCTTGTCTAGAATTCCTTGTTACTATCTCCTAGCATGGGGGGTGAGCCTTTGGGTATCACATGGTTGGGTGGAACGTGCACCTTAATCCGTTGGGTGGTCTTCTTGTTCGTGTGGACGAGATTTCCAATTGGAGAGCTCATGGGATCCAATACTTCATGCTTTATTCTTTTCCGTTATTAGTGTACAATTTATTACCCCTCTTTGTATCGAGGTGGAAAATGTAATTTGTAACCTTGTATATTGGAATTATCTCATTTGGGGAATGAGGGTTGTAATCATATTGTAAAGATTATTATTGGGAATATGTGGTATTTCTTATGCCTTGTTGTAATTTTATCATGTATGGAATGTATGAGTATTTAATTGGTTAAGCAATTAAATGTTATGTTTTTAATTCATGTTTCTTGATTGGGTTTTAAGTAATCTTGGTGTTTCTTGATTGGGTTTTAAGTAATCTTAGTCTCGTAACCTTAGAGGTTGTTGGCAATGGATAGTGATCTTGTATGTTATTTGTACTTAAACAAAAAAAAAAATAGTACGTTTGAGTAGTTTATTGCAACTTCCTCTAGCGTTGCGTGGCGGGGCGTTACACTACACGTGTCCACACCTTTTGTTCTGGCACAATAAACCAGCACATGGATGTTTAGGTCTGATGCTTTATTTGGAGAATATATGATTTCATGGAATATATCTGTGTTTGGTGATATTAGTGTGTATGCATTCAATATAACTTTTTGACTTCATTATCAGAAAAGTGTGCCTGTCTAAGTCTTTGGTTGATACTCTGAGCCATTGGCCTGAAAATAAATATTTCAACCTATAAAATTAATTTTAAAAAGATTGTGAGGAAAATTAGTTATAATGAGAAAAATATGATGCATTGGAGCTTATATCTAAGCTTATAAAAATGATTACATCAGATCCCCTGTCTGTCTTTCTGGATTCTACTGACACATTTTACAATTTGAACCAACCAGACCCTATTACTTTAGCTTTTGAGTGTCAATGAATGGTACTTGGTAGTTGGTACTGTCATTTTTTATAACTGTTATTTATCAAATTTGGTAATATTCTAATGTTTATGTTGTCATGTCTTTGTTTCTTGTAGATGAATGCATTTACTAGGAGAAGTGTAACAGAGGGAATGAATATCACAGAAGAGATGATAAGTGCAAAGTCCATTACAAGGCAGTTGGGAGATCAGATAGCTCTGGCAAAAGCATATGTAGTAATTGCAAAAGAAAGTAACAATTTGCAATTTGCGTGGGAGTTGAGTGCACAGATCAGAAACTGCCAATTCCTGCTATCTAAAGCAGCCACAAGAGGAAGCCCAGTCACCATGCAGGAAGCAGAGGCTACCATCCAAGAATTAGCAAGACTGATCTTTCATGCAAAAGAGATTCACTATGACAGTGCAACTATGATTATGAAACTAAAGGCACACATACAAGCTTTGGAAGATCGTGCAAATGCTGCCACTGTACAGAGCACAACATTTGGACAGTTAGCTGCGGAAGCAGTTCCTAAGGGCCTTTACTGTTTGGGTATAAGATTAACAATGCAATGGAGCAACAATCCTAAACTCCAGAAGTATATGGATGACAAGAACAATTCTCCAAGGTTCACAGACAATAATTTGTATCACTTCTGTGTGTTTTCAGATAATGTTCTTGCAACATCGGTTGTGGTGAACTCTACAACCTATAATGCAGATCATCCAGAGCTGCTTGTTTTTCATATAGTCACAGATGAAATAAATTTTGGAGCCATGCAGGCTTGGTTTGCCATGCATCACTACAAGGGGGCGGCTATAGAAGTACAGAATGTGGAAGACTTCACATGGTTTAATGCATCATATGTCCCTGTCTTGAAGCAGCTGCAAGATGCTGAAACACAAAGTTACTATTTTAGTGGTTCCCAAGATACTAACACTGCAATTAAATTTCGTAATCCCAAGTACCTTTCTATTTTGAACCACTTAAGGTTTTACATTCCTGAAATATATCCTGCACTGGAGAAAGTTCTATTTCTAGATGATGATGTAGTTATTCAGAAAGACTTGACACCACTTTTCTCTATAGATTTGCATGGAAATGTTAATGGGGCAGTGGAAACCTGTCTAGAGACTTTTCATCGATATCATAAGTATCTTAATTTCTCTCACCCAAAGATTCAGTCTCATTTTGATCCAGATGCATGTGGATGGGCCTTTGGGATGAATGTTTTTGATCTTGTAGCATGGAAGAAAGCCAACGTCACAAGTACATATCATTACTGGCAGGAGCAAAACATAGATCGTACACTCTGGAAATTGGGAACTTTGCCTCCTGGCTTGCTTACATTCTATGGTATAACGGAACCACTTGACAGACGGTGGCATGTATTAGGTTTAGGATATGATCCCAATGTTGATAATCAGCTCATTGAGAGTGCTGCAGTTTTGCATTATAATGGGAATATGAAGCCCTGGTTGAAGTTGGCAATGAGCAGGTATAAATCTCTGTGGGAAAAGTATGTCAATTACTCAGATCCTTTGCTGGAGCAATGCAGTGTTCATTAAATATTGGTATTACATCCCCTGTTGGCGCCATATCATTATCTTTTAGAATTCATTGTCAGTCACCTATTTATATCAGTTCTGTTATCTTTTTCGTTCATAATTTCTGGTCCAATATATTCATATGTCAACATTCTTTTAATTGGAAATTCAATTCTTTTACAGACAAATCTTGGAAGCATATTAAGAATGAGTTTTTATTTGTTTCTCTGCATTCTTTGACACATTTGGAAATTAGTTCCTGCTGTGCTGGGTTCTTTCCGTTTAGTCTTGCTCAAGTACAATCTACTTTCAGATCTCTTTGTTGGTTGCACCAAGTCGATTTGTATAAGCAGCTTAGGCGTTTGAGGTTAACTTATTTTCTTGGAAACAATTTCACACTACCCTTGCACCAAGCTGTAGTGATCTTCAGAAGAGGTACAGGCTAGAAATATTTTTGCAATTCAAAATAAGAAAATACGTATAATTTATTTGAGTGATAGTTATTTCACTAATTAATTTTATGTTAATTTAAGGCTTGAGTTTTGTTGTTTACTCTAACAAAATATAATGATTGTTTAAGGCTTGAAGCATGAAGGTTAATTGAAGCATGAATATCCCTTTGGCATGTGTCGGCTGCAAGTTTTAGCAACAACCAAATTTTAATCTACTTTTCGAGTGTATTGGACCATATAGTACAACTTGAAGTAATTGAACAGCTTGGTAATGGATTTTTTCACCCCAGAGTTTATGCGCCTTGATCGTTATTTTTAAAATAGTCAAATACTTTTTTTTTGATGAATAGGCATCTATATCTATTAATTAAAGATAAAATTACACATATTCACAAAAAAAGTATGGGTGGTATAAAGGCACACCTCAACAGAGCCTAGAAAGCATAAAGTCACATGGGCCACACCCAAAAAGTAGTTCACATTACAAAAATAACATAAAAGTCGCTAAGCAGCTATGGTAGTGCCAGTAGAGGGAGGTAGATCCTTGACATCTCGCTTACCCCATACAACAGTGGGGTCTGGAGCGACATTAGGAGGATCCCAACCATTGCCATCCTTGTCTCTATCTTCTTGCCGAGGAGAAATCACCAGTTCCAACCACGAGAACCATTTACTAGAGTTTGTCGGCCAACCAAAAGCTTCGCCAAAAGGCCACCTAGAAGCACCACCGCCGCCTCCAAACACTCCTCCATAAGGCCTCCCCAGGTCAACCCAAGGAGGAGAGGGCGAATGCTTGTGAGGATGTGAGCCACTATGATGAGCTTGCAAACGATTGCAAGCCTGAAAATCCTTGGCATAACCACTCCTCTGCTCCCGGCCATGCGAAGGCGAACGACCTTGAGAGGAAGTGGGAGAGGGAGGCACATGAGCAATAGTGCGGGGGGCATTCCCCCAGTGGTCCAGGAGCTCTTGAAGGTGAGCCACCTCGAGCACAACTTTGTTAGCTTGCACTTGAATCTGCAATAGCACATTACAACATATAATAGCTTTAGAATAAAGCGAAACATGTTTATCAATTTGGCTATAAGCAACAATACAAAAATTTCTATATTTCCAAATACTGAAGAGTATTTCCACCCTAAAAGTGTGCCAAATCTCAATATACTTCTTGGGGAGCCAGGGAGAGTCACCCAACAACACCATATGCTAAGAGAAAGGCTCCGACTGGAAGGGCTGAAAGAAATCATGAATCCAATTCCTCAATTGTTAAGCTCTAGAGTAGAACCAAAAGAGGTGCTTAAAAGACTTAGACTACCCACAAAAAGGGCAATGAGCGTCTTGAACCACCAGATGGGAAAATCGAGACCCCATGGGTAAGCCTTGGAAAAGAATACACCAAGCAAAATTGGCAAGCTTGGGCTCAATAATGGCGGACCACATAGAAGAAAACCTCCAGTGCCAAAAAAATATCGGGGAATGAAGATGCCACCTCTGGTTTAAGTTGTTAATCATCAGATAATGAGGCGAAAGCCTCTAGTAACCAAGCCGAGGCTTGTAGTTTTTGAATGGGGTGTCAATAACCCACTTCTAATCTTTCCACCAGGGCTTGGTGGAGTGGATACCAACTTTGTGAAGCATATTAGTTGGAATGACACTAACTAGTCCTTCAAAAGTTTCTCGGTCATGATTCTGTAAGCCAAACTTGGCTTTAAAAGCTCCCCACATCATAATGCTTATCGTGGGTCTAGAAAACAAGTCTTGAGGAGACTGGATACCTTTTTTGTGGAATCTGAGAGCCTTAAGCCAGAGTAACTTGGCCAGAGGCCGACCCATATTAGCAAATGTAGGAGACGACTAGATATTCTACTAATTGAAAGAAAGCACATCGTTGACTCTAAAGCCCTTCCACTAGAGCCAAGGCTTGACAGCCTCCTAGGCACACCAAATGCTTTTGGCAACAAAAGTGCCCATAATTTGAACAGGGTCCTTCATAATGAGAAGGGTGTGAAATCCAATTCCTTTCCAAGGTCTGTGAGTGGGATATCCTGTTGAGATGCAATGTTTGAGAAGAATTTTCTAGGCCTCATTACTAGTGAGGGCATGAATGATCCATTTGAGTGGAAAGAAGGCCAAGCCCACCAGACTCTCTGGGGAGACAATAGAACTTCTAGGCAACACGGTGAAAGCCTCGACGAGACTTAGAAGAGGCTGAAAGAAAATATTTGAGCAATCTCTCTAGCTTCGCATAAGAGGCCTTGGAAGGGGACCAACATGAGGAGTAATACATGAGTCACTACCAGAATTTTGGAACACACTTGGAATTCACCAACCAAAGAGGGCGGCTTGGTGATCCAAAAAGCCAGCTTCTGCTCTATCCGAGAAATAACCTCTTTCCATAAATCAACATAGGAAGCCTGGGATGTGAAAGGGATGCCAATAAATCTGAAGATTTCTCCTTGATCAATCCACTTCTAGCCATATTGTTGAATCTAGAAAGGATTGGGAAGAAAGGACTGATGGTGGCATTGAGTCTTATGCCACTAGATAGCAAAGCCAAAGGTGAAGCAAAAGGTCTCAAGACAATCAAGTGCAACTTTGACATTATCCTCTTCTTCTAGTAGAGTAAGGAAGGAATCATTAGCAAAGTGACCATTAACAAGTTGGGTCGACGAATTGGGCAAAGAAATTCCCTAGACCAACCTGTACGAAATAGAATGGGCAAGAAGATAGCCAAAAAATTTAGCAGCAAGCACATATAAAGGAGCAAGTGGGCATCCCCGACGAATGGAGTGAAACAACCTGAAGGATTGAGATTGGCGACCATTAATGGTGATACAAGCAGAGGCATCAACAAAAAGCATTTTCACACACTGCATGAAATTAAAACCAAAGCCTATAGCAGAAAGCATAGCTAGAATGAAGGGCCACTCAATGCAGTCATAAGCCTTAGCAAAATCAATCTTCCAAAAAACCTTTTTTTAATTAGAGCATCTAGCCCACTCCATACCTTCCCAAACAACAATTATGTTATCAAGAATAAATCCAGACTTAATGAAACCAGTCTGCTCGGGGCGAACAATTTGAGGAAGAAGGTGGTAGATCTTTAAAACAAGGGCTTTAGCAATAATTTTGTAAGAAACATTGAGGAGCGTAATGTGTCTCCAGTTGCAAATATCCTCAGGATCACCGATTTTAGGTATAAATTTTATGTTGCCTTTGTTAATGAGATGACCTAAGGAATTAGAATAAAAAGCTTCTAATAGACTTTATGTAGATCTTCTCCCACACAATCCCAAAGGGATTTGTAAAACTTGCACGAGAATCCATCAATTCTCAGAGCTGTCATTAGCCATAGTGCTGATGGCTTCCTTGAGGTCTTCAATCATGAGTAATTGCTTACAAAAGGATTTCTCAGCAGTAGAAAGCTTGTTTGGCACAACAAGGCAATCCTGGAGCACATTACTACGCTCTGGTGTGTACTCTTGGGTAGTGAAGACTTGCTCATAGTGCCTAACAAATGCCTAGAGAATGTTAGAAAGCTCAGTGAGCACATGATTGCCATCTCTAATCCGCTTGATGCCAAGGGATGAGTGCTTGACACAAAGATCTAGAAAGAAATCTTTCGAGGCACGGTCCCCCATTTTGAGCCAATGAAGTTTGACTTTGATTTGTGTGCCTCTGGTAGAATAACAATCAGTCACTTGCTTTTGGTGTCTCAACTCCACAACCCTAGTTGGCAAGGTGGAGGAAAAGCGGCTAGCCACTAAGGCCTCAGTGGCTTTGCAAAGATTTGAAGTGGTCACTTGATAAGACCGTCTGCAAAAAATGACTAGCTGGCACCCATAGATGCAAAAAAACCTCATAGTATGGGTGATGGAATCATTCCATCACTTGATCCAACTCGTGGAATGAGTAGGTCTGCATTCAAGATTCTAGATAGTTCTGATGTGGGCTAGCATGGGTTGGTGACACAACAAAGAACTTGTATTTAAGAAAAAATGGGTCTTACTGGGACGCGATAGGCCCACTTGCCATTCAATGTCGAAATGAACAAAAAAGTGGTCTGACAAAGTGACATCCACTAGTGGCATAACTAGAAGTGAAGAACAACTGGGAAAAGAGAATAAATATTGTGGATAAATCATAGCACGATCAAGACGTTTAAAGACTTTGTTAGACCCAACTCGATAGTTGCACCAAGTGTGCCAAAGATAATGAGAATGGCCGGGACCAATATTGGGGTCGAAAAGACCCCATTTATTGCACATGTAAAACAAGGCTTCTCTTTTGCTAGCTGCCCCACCTGAATGGTAAAGTATTGTCTTTGTCATACACCACCTCAACCATATTGAAATCCCCACAAAGAATCCAGGTAGCAATTGGCAATGAATCTACAATCCATTGCTAGAGAAGAGATCTTTCAACATCATTCGAGGCATAAACATTAATAATTCCAAAGGAATGATTATCAATGTTCAAGAGGATCCAGACGAGCCGGTGTGTGGGGTCAAACCCATGATCAACCACACAATCATGCCACTGTGGGGACAAAAGGGTGACTGCACTGCCACGTCCAACATCATGATCAAAGGAAAACATTTTACTAGTTGGTCGAATAACTCAGCAAGCAGAGGAAAGCAAAAAGCCAACAACTTTAATTTCACGAAGGCACAAAACATCAACACTAGCATGTTTTTGAAGAGTATCCCTATTAAAATACTTCCTAGAAAGGTCTATTAGACCTCAAACATTCTAGGAGAGAAAAATCATGTTAAGGACTCGACCATGGCATCGAAGTCCGACTCTTCCAAAGTAGTCAAGTACTTTCATCTTTAAACTAAAATTAAAAATAAAATAAAATATAACATTTTTTTTTTAAAACTGTGAAAATAGGGTAGCCCCTCCTATAAATTGCAGTGCACTTGGTAAACTATTTTCATGTGACTGGTGACAAGGGGTGGAGACTAGACCTCATGACCTCTTGCCTGCAACATGATGCTTTAGCCATTCGAGCTAGGCACCCTGCCCCAATTATAACAACATTTAATTCTAAATAATAAATTACAATAAAATAAACTAAATATAATTTAAAAATATATTAACATTTAAATATTATTATAAATAATAGCTAAGAGTTATATATATTAAAATGCATATATAATCATTATATATATATAATTTTTATCCATATGGGGGTCTTGAAAAATAGCCATACCCATATTAGATATCATATCTGAATATCTGTGTCCATGTAGCTTTGCCAAAAATTACACTTGTTCACTTTAAGGGCATGTGGTATGGTGGGAGAGGTTAGTTCAAGTAGATGTAAATCACAATTTAATCTTAATATCATTACCTTGTGATTTTACTTATGTGATAATTTTTCCTCATGAATACATTGAGAGCTTTATGAAAATGGGCTGATCTTTTTTCTTAGTTTGGAAACCTTGAAAATGTAGGCATAACCTATCCATAAGCTTATACTTGCATGAAAACTATACGGTTTGCAAAATTTTAATGTTGACTTGCAAGTATCAATATTATGAGCACGGGTCACCCATTAATTTATAAATGCAATACATTTAGAGACACAAATTAGGACTACTAAACTCAAATGCCAAGCAAGTGTCACTGTATGGCTTACAATGTAGTCAATTAGAACTTTATTTAGAGAATTTTTAACAAACACAAGAATCTAATATAAAGAGTGCATTGTGAGTGGACTTGACTGCCACCCTTCAAATACTTTATCTCTTAAGGAACACCCAACTAACGGTATATCAAAGTTCAACCCACTACAATTGGTTGTGCCAGAAGAAGCCTTATACTATTCATATGTAGATTAATTTTATAAGTTAAGCCTTATACTATGTGGGAAGGGACACCTCCAGTTAAGAGGTGACTCACTATGGATGCAATGCTCTTTGGTTGTGCATTGGGAAGTGAGTTCTACTTCCCATGTTTGAGATGCATTATAGCAATTGAATGTTTAGTGTTATCCTAAACTTGATCTGTGATTGCAAATATGTAGATAGCTCAAATATCCCACTTGATTTGTGATATGTGATTGCAAGGCTTTGCCATATTTTAGTTGTATGAAGAAAATTCATGGATTGAAGGATAAATTGGAAAAAAAAGCGAGGTTGTGAGGTAAGGAAGGCAAGACTTGTCATGAAAATTATATTAACTAGTGATCACACCAAATGTATGCAAATGAAATATTGGCAAGAATTTTTATAAACTATAGATCTTTTGTGAATTGAAACAAAAGGAATCGCTTTGATACATTAATGTAATGGCAAGGCCATTTTGATTAGGAGCAACATAATTCATTTTGTTTCAATGCAGAAAAGAACTATCGTGAGCAACATAATTCATTAACAAATAATTCTTAGCAGCCATTTTCACTCTTTTGCATTTGTTGATCCTCTTTTTAAATGAACATTCCTTGTTTCTATGGAGCCTTTTGATGCAAAAAAAACTACCATGATTCCTTTAAAGGAACTCTTTACTTGGGTTCTCTTTTGTATTCAATGCAAAACTTGTAAATAAATTTGAGAGAGTTAAAGAAGCTGAAAAAAATTAAACATAAGATAATGCGTTCTTCCTTTATTTTCAATAAAATATATTACATATTTATATGATTCTCATATCCTATTTTTTAGGAAACTCCCCAAAAAACTTTCCTAAATATATTGAGTTGTTTTAACAATTCAATACAAACAAACTTTTACCATTAATATATTACCCTTTTTAACAAACTATAACAAACCTAATTTTTTTATACATCTTATGATGCAATATTTCTAATGTCTCCCCCCCATCCATATTGTATCATTCTCCAAATGGAGATAGGTAGACAACAATACTTGATGACCATGTTCAGTAGCTCACCATTCCTACGACCAATGTGCATGATATTAACAACACTATCCCTACCATCAATACTTGTACTCAAGCTTTGGGGTGTACCCAAAGCCAATGTGGAACTTCAATTCTTCCTTCTACAATACCCATTTCCATTCCTACATACACTAGTACTCACATTACCACAACAATTCAACCTACTAGCAATGTCAACACTTCCTTAGGCATGTCTACAGGGAATCCTTCTAGCTTTGTGCATTCACATACCATATCTCCTCAACCATCCTCCCTCACAAATTTACAATTCACTTGCCCTTCGCATACATACACCACTCCACCTTACAATAATAACAATGATACCATCCTTAACACACTTGTGCAAAGCATGTCATCCGTTCAAATAGAACTCACAACTTAACTCAACAAAACAATGGTCAACCTTCACAATACATCAAGACCAACCCATTATCCCTAGAGATATTGAGAACACCAATGCCACAAGGTCTAGAGGTTCCTAGATTTGAGAAATATGGTGGGAAAGGAGACTCTATTAGTCATGTTTCTGCTTATACAAGTTCCCTATGTAGTGATTTCATATTTGAAGATAAGCTCTTGGCTAAACTATTCCCTAGATCTTTGAAGGATACTACTTTAGAGTGGTTTTCTTCCTTACCAAATAACTCAATTGGTTCATTCAATGAGCTTTTTGATGCCTTTTACAACTACTTCCACATTCACATGGGTCCCAAGATGACCCTGGCTGACCTAATGACATGCAAACAAAAGGATGATGAGAAAGTGATTGATTTCATAGTGAGATACCAAACACTTTATTCACAAATAAACATTAAGATCCTTGATGCTGACCTTCAACGAATGTTTATTGCCAATTTATAAAGAAAAATCTAAACCAAACTTGAGATGTTGAAATTCCCATCCTTTACATAGTTATGTACAACCCTTCGTAATTATCAAAATTTGGCTTATAGTCGTGACGTGAAAAATCCTCTTAGCCATCTTGAAAAGTATGAATCTACAACTCAAAATAGCTACCAACCTTTCAAGAAATAGAATAGGGGATTTTTACAACTTAATTCACCTCAACCTAATCAACAAGCTGATAACCAAGGAGCTGCCATAAAAACGACAAATTTATATGCCTTGCGGATAGGAATAGGAAATTTACTCCTTTACTCGATACCCTTCACAATATCATGTTGTAGCTCATGGAAAAGAATATACTTTCCTTACCTCCCATTAGAGCTCCTAATCCTAACAAACCATTACCTACAGGCTATTGACCAAATTATTATTGCCATTATCACTGAAAAATGGACATGATATAGAATATTGTAAGCATCTTCAACATCTTGTGCAAGACCTCATTGATTCTAATCATCTTCTAATTGGAGGTGTGAATGATCAATGTAATAAATCCGTAGCTCCTCACCAAAACTTACAAATCTTTACAAATCCCATTGCCGAAACATACTATTTCATTTGTCAAAGCTAGTGAAACAAAGAATGATGTGATGAATGTTGACATGGATGATGAAAACATAAAAGATGAAACTATGGACAAAGCGATTAGAATGGTGTCATTTATTGAAGCTAAACCTTGTAAAAGCTCAACCAAAATGCCTCTTGATATTTCTTTCTCACAAAAAGACATACTTAAACATGCACCCGATGGTCCTCTTTACATAGCTGGAAAAATCAATGACAAGGCTATAGATGATATTAATTGATCCCATCTATGTAGAGAATGTGATCATTGAAGAATTCCTATCTATGCATGAACTCTATCAAGATACATATGACAAACCAAAAGCATGGATCAAAACGCATAATGGTTTTGCTTGTCTTGCGATGGGATCGATAAATCTCCCTTTAAAAGTTGGACCAAAAACATTAAATGTCTCATTCACCATCATCCCGTTGTCAGACCAATTTCATGTGAAGTTAGGCTAGCCATGGCTTTTCTCAATGAATGTCGTCTCACTGGTTGTGCATAAATGTTTAAAATTTCCCTTTGACAATGAAATATTTATAGTACATCATAGTGGATTTAATCACGTGTCTTCACGTGGGGAATTTTTATTGGATTTCTTTTGGCTCGAGCCTATTGAACCTATTAGACCTCATGAGGACTAATTTTTCAAAGCATATCAAAATTTTAAGGCAAAGCGCATAACAAAATTATCCCTTAGAAATATGCCTCAAACCGTGATTGAGCCACCTATCCTTGATGAACCGATGATTGAACCAAAATCCCTTCCAAATATCCACGAACAACCTATGACAAATCCTCCTACCATTTCCTACAAAAGACCACGAGACAACCAAAACAATCCCATTGTGCCTCCTAAAATTAAACAAGTTTACAAAGCCAAAGAGAAAGTGGTTGAACAACCTCCTATGGTTCCTTCCGTTCCTCCCCTAAGGGAAGAAAAGAAACCTATGGTTGACAAACCCACTCCTACATAATAAAAAATCGACAACAGATTGAAATGAAACTGAAATGCTAGAGAGCGTAGGTGTAGACATCGTGCTATTGCTTGTATGTTACAAACTAAAGAAGAAAAAAACAACATAGAAAATCAAAATCTGAACTTGCCTATAGCAATGCATGATGATTCTATACCCTCGCTACAACATAAACAAGAACCTTCCAGAGACATTATCATTTGACCTCATGTTGTGATTAATTTAGATGATGACATTGATATTGAAAATATTGATGAACAAGTGCATAATGAGTTGAATTCATTGTTCTCTTCCATGAGCTTAAATGACAATTCTCCTAAAAAGAGTGTTGAACTTGGTATGTGTTCTAGTTTGACACTTGATGTTGTCCCTTTGGCTAGTTTTTCACCTTCCATATATACCGATCAAGATTAGGATGCACACGACCTGCTATAGGTTGACTCACATATGCCTTACCAGTCTTTTGCATTGTTTTCTTTTTCATGTTTCTTTATGTGATGGCATGTGCATAATGTGATCCCCTGTGTTTTCTGGTTTGATGTCTATCTCTCTTTTTGTGCATTCCGCTATATGTATCTACATTCTTCTCTATGCCATAAACATTTTACCTTTTTCATTTGTCTTGTATTTTCCTTTTAGGGATGCCACAAGGCATCAAGACATTTAGGTCTCTTCCAAGTTGAACCATAAGCTTTTTCTTTGTTTTCACTCTTTGTGTCATTCTTCTAGTTCTATGAGTATTTGAGGAATGATGAAATTTCCGAGCTCTATAACAACATTGTAGCAAAGATACACTAACCCCAAATCCATATATCCCTTATGTATTTTTGGGGCAACCCCTCCCTCCTTTTTCATGACGTAGCTTTATTTATGAAGCATATGACTTGGAATAGGGTTTTTCAAGGAAGCTCTCATGTCTTAGGAGTAAACATTGACTACTTTAAAGTAATTGCTCACAACAATGGTGTTAGCAACCGCTTTAAAGTGGGGGAATACATTGATAATATCTTTCAACATTTTGCATATAATTTCATGGTGTAATTTTCTTTTTTCTTGTGATGCATCCTTTTCTTGGTGGTGTCATTGGGTTTGATGTCCTCCAAGAGTGTGGTATTTCTTAGCATATGACTTTCCTCTTAGTGGTGATGCGACACACTGCATTCCCTAAGTTGTGAAACTTTTACTCTTGACTTGTCCTCTCTTGGAGACATTAGGAACGATGACCCCTAAGAGGAAGACCTTACATGAACGAAGTGAGATCCCCTTGAATAAAAACATTTACTAGCATTAATGTTCGTAAGTGTTTGGCATAACACAAATTACTGAACTTGTGAAGCTCAAAACCCTAATTCAAGGCCACATAGCATAACACACCTTGCTTGCTTGTGGAGCCTTGCCTAGCATTGTGGTGCCTTATTGAAGTTGTCAAGAGTATAACTTTGATATGGTATGGGAGCCTAATATGATTCTCTCATTTGCCACCCTTTTGGGATACTCACCTAGTGGATGGCCTAAGGTTCCACTACCCCAGAGTGAGCACATGTAATTTCCTCCCCAAGATTAAGCTAATATAATACTATAAGGTAACTAAATAAGAGAAGCAAATAATAAAATAGAATAATTAAAGATAAACTACTCAATTTATAACTTGTCTAATGATAGAAATAATGATGAAGTCTTGCATTATCCAAAATAATATTTTTCAAGCTAGATACTTTCTTTGCTAATCCAACAATTATATTTACAAGAGGTAATACTAATAAATAATAATGATATTGTCACTAAGGAATTTTCACAATCATTACTTTATGATGATTTTGATAATGTACACACCCAATGTTAATATAAACAAAATGAATGACTTTTCTTTGGTCTTTTTTTAAAATCAAACATTGCCATTCCAACTTTACACTAATTGTCAACATCATTTATATTCATTTAAACTACACACAAACATGGAACATATTTTGATATGGTTAGTATTAAATCTCCACAATAACATTGACTTATCCCCCAAAAGATATTATTACCATTAAATCAAAATCAAATAGGACATCTAAAATTGTTAGTGAAGGTAAAATCAAGATTACATAAAGGCTGGGATATGTAATAGAATCATATACTAAAGATGCATTGTAAGTGTTGAACCAACCTCAATCTATTTACCTTTCCAAGTGAGCTATTTAATGCCTAATCATTAGAAATAAAGACAATAATTTAAACAATAATTTAAACCAATATTACAAGCATAAGCATACAAGAAATTATAAGCTAACAAGAACTATACCATCCAATATTGAACACCCTATCATTATAGGACTAATAACTCAACAACTTGAGATTAACTATGCATATTTGTAGTATACACACACAACTAAACATATATACACAATTCATGACCATTTAGTTTGTTAACGTTTGTTAGTAGCTATACTTTACTGAATTTAGAAGCTTTAAAGTTATATTTCACAAATTAAACCTTATTTCTTTACTTCATAACTCTAGCCAAAAATCCCTAGGTGTTTTCAATTACCAACTTTGCTTACTATACCTAGACTCTTCTATGGTAAGTTGTTTGAATCACTTTGATATAGATTAAAATATTCTTATTCTTGGATTAAATGGAGATATTGTTCATCCAATGTTAAATCAAATAAATAATTGAACTCTCTAACAAGAACACAATCTTGAAAATAAGAGGATAAATAAAATCAAAAATTTGGAACCAATATTTCTAAGCACTATACTATTAAGGCTCTTAATGGATAACTAGAATCTATTTTTTAAGAAGCTAAAGATTCCATGTAAGGGTTTTTTTCTCATGTTTCTATATTTTTCATAGAAAATTTCCTTCAAATATTTCTATTTCCTACATGATACCCTAACTTGGCTTCACTCAAATTATTCTGGTTTTCAATTTATTGTTTTAGTTTCAAAGTAGGAGATGGTAATGTTTTAATCATAAATTCTATTTTTTTACCGAGTTTCTCTGATTTTTGGATATGTATTACAAATATTGGATTTATAGAAACCCTTTAAATTTTATCATCTAACTCTTTGTTTTTTTATTTTGTGTGAACAAATTTTTAGGACCATTTTATGACAAATTTTTATGATAAAACACATGAAACTACTTTTAAACAAATTATTATTTGGCATAGGGGAAACAATATCCTATTAAGTTAGGTGCAATAGATGGCCATTGCACTGGGTGGGAGTGTGTGCTCAACACAAAATTTGAAATCTGCAGAGCACGTTGATGAGGAGGGCGACAATGGTGATGAGGATGATGGGAGGGATTGAGGGTTGCTATGTGGTGTGGAGGTGGCCTCTTTGTTCCTTCTTTTGGAATTTTGCATTGCGTGTCTCCTATTTTTCGTGGTCCTTGCGGGCTAAGGATGGGTTTGTGTTGTTGTGGGGCTTCGACTATGTGTGCGCGTATGTGGTTGCTCTCTCTACAGTGGTTAGGCTATGTTGTGGAGGGGTTTTTTTGGTGTGCTCTCTTGGCACCATTTGCTATTTGTGGTGGAGGAGGCTCTCCTTTAGGGTCATAGCTCTGTTCTGATAGATGTGGTTGTGTTGAGAGTTGTCGATGGGTTTTTTTTTATGCCTGGTGCTTATCACTTTTTTCCTCTTGCTGCTTGTGGAGTGTGGTTTTTGTTGGCCTTCCTTCCTTTGTTGGGTGGAGGATGTTCTTTGTGTAGGGGTCTCTTGTATCTACTTGTGCGAGGTCGGGTGAGGTGCTGGGTGTTCTTGCTGGGGGATTGTTGGTGGAGTTTGGTGGCCTTTTCTTAGACCCTGACTGGTAAGTAGGGTTGGATGTGGTTTTGTATTGTGGTGCTTCCTCTCCTCTTTCCCCTTCTACTAGTTTCCCTAACTCTCTCTGGCTTTTTTGGGGCTCTTTTGCCTTTGTGAGGGTGGCTTTTTTTCTTGGGGTTATGGTTTTTGGTTTGCCTCTGGTGATGTTGTTTGTGGAAAGTTCTTGGCATGTTTCAGACCTTGATCAAAGTGTACGGTTGGAGGTTGTTTTTCATTGTCTTGTCGACTTTATGCTCATTCTGTTTGGAGGTCTGGCTTACTTCTCCCCTGCTATTTGTGATCCCTTGTTCTTTGCTGTGGTGCAATTTTTTTCTTCTATGGGGGTGCTTTCTTTGTTTAGGGTTATGGTTGTCGGTCAGCCTCTGGTGGTGCTGTTTGTAGTGAGTTTTTGGCATGTTTCAGACCTTGACTAGCATGTAGGGTTGGAGGTTGTTATTCACTATCTTCCTAGCTCTCTTCTCTCTCTGCTTGTTGGATTTCCTTTCCCGTTCCTTCTATTTTCTATCCCCCTTGTCCTTTTGTTGTTTTGGATTCTTGGCTGGCTGAAGTGACCATTGGCCTTGGTTGTTGCCAATTTTCTCTTGGGTTGCCATTTTTGGTTGGCTTGGAGTGGTGGGTTTTCTTGTGCTACTCTAGGTTGGCTAGTTGGTTTTCTATTGAAATTTTGGGGCCTCATGACTATGATCTTGATTGGGATTGTGTTGCTCGTGGAGGAATGCTCTATTTTTTTGTCTCTTCTCTAGTCTTTTTCTTTTCCAAAGGAAGGTTTGGTGCTCTTTTCTATGGATGTAGATTCTTCCTGTCAATTTTTTTAGCTAGGGTCTTCTTTGGAGGTGGAGATTGCTTCTTTGGAGGTGAAGCCTTCTTCTATTGAGGTGAAGAGGTGGTCTGTGGATCGTGTGGGAAGGTTTTTTTCCTTTGGTTTTGGGCTTCACTTCCTCCTCTCCTATAGAGGGGAGCCCCTTCCTTTTGAGGTGGAGGTTGGGTTGGTGTTGCAGGTTGACTAGTGTGGTGGTTGTGCTAAGATTCTTCAGTGTTTCTTTCTGATTCCTAATTCTCCTATTGAGATGGGGGGTTTTGTTTTGTTGGATGGTACTGCCAAGTGGTGTGCTACTGACTGGAAGTTTTTGGTTGATGGTTTCCTGACTGTTCCTTGTTTTTTGCTGCTGGTTAGTGCTAATAAGGGGTTTGCTACACAGCCTGGCTGATTTAGGCTGATGGTTGCCTGACTATCTCAAGTGGTTCTTGGTTTCAAGTTCCCTTGTAAGTCCTAGTTGTTCTAGGTTGGAAGTGCCCCTCAAAACCTTCTATTTCGAGTGGATCTGGTTAGTCTTGTTGATTCTCTTTTGATCTACTATTGGTTCACTATTGGTTGTCTATGCTAATTATTTGTGCAACCTATTCTTCTTTGTGTGGGTTTTGGGTCCCTGTCAAAAGCTATTTGTAAATGGTTTCGGGTCCATTCAAAACTTGTTGTAAATGGTTTTAGGTCCATTCAAAACCTTCTTTTCCCCCTTAATCAAAACAATATTGTTACCTCAACAAAACCATCTTGTTTCTCTCTTGAAATCCATTGGATGAAAGTCCCAAGATATTTTTTCTTATTCAACACATATACCTGAAATACAAAGATACACAAAGAAGAAAAAATAATATGGGCCAATGGGCTCTCCACCCAACCATAGGATTGAGACTCAATCCACTCCTGAGCTAGGGTCACATAGCACTTCCACAAAATACTTCCCACATAGGAACCACAATCTAAGGTGTAACATAAAACATACACATTACTAAACTTAGCACATTAAAGCCACTAATCAAAAGGGCTCCTAGAAAAGTTTATACTTTATATACTTTGCACACCACAACATGTTGCATTCATATTTATTTATTTTAGCACACAAAAGGGTATAAATGAAAATAAACTAAACAAGGTGGAAGACTCAACCAATGTAAACCCCAACACACTACTTGCAACAACACAAGAAATTCAACATCAAATTCCACATATATTTGTTATAAGCAAGACCTATATGACAAAAAAAATCATTACAAATCAACAAAGATAGACGAGTTCTAAAAGGTTAGACCTCACCAAGAAAGTTTTCTATCCAACTTGAGGAAAAATATCTCCAAGAACTCTCTTCCATTGCTCCTTCACAAACATGACAAGAATTCAAAATGAAGAATGAAGAAACTAAACATGAACTCAAGAAAAATCCAAAAAGAAAAAGAGAGAAAAACCCCTTCTCCACATAAATAGAGAGAATAAATGGAAGGGGAAAAGACAACCTCCTTTTCAACTTCCTAACAACCCTTTCAGCTCTAATTTTCGTCACTTCTCATAAGTGAGTAATTAGAGTGGGTTTCAGACTTTATAAAAGGGATTTTATGGAATAAAAATACCTCTAACCCATAAACCTATCACCTAGGAAAATTTTAAATAATTAAGACCACATAAGGACTTCATAAAACATAAATTAAGTGACCATTTAATAAAACGAATCAAGAGAAAAATAAAAAAACTCTCACATACACACAACCCAAACCACACAAAAGAAGGTTAAATCACATGCCCATGACAAGACTAATATTTCAAAAGGATACAATAATGAAAGTAGATATGTGACCCCCTTATCAACATTAACAAATTTTTTACTTGTTTACTCAACCAAGAATGTGTATCAGTATTACTCATATTAATTAATGATAATTAAAAAATGTCATATTAATTAAAAATTCTAAGAATAATAATCAACTAAGAAATTAGATACACTAATCTACAAAGTAACATACAATTTAACACTCCTTACTCGCATGATACTTGTGATGGAGTCAAGGAACAATTGAGTGAATACTATTTGTTATCAAAATATCACCACTTATGTCAATAGATTATTTAACTTATAATGCATACTACTATAAGTAATATTGAATATCAATAAATGTCTTCATATTCGCACCTACCTGGATATCTATGATATGTAATCACCTAACATAATGTAATCCACTTAATATACATAGTAATATTACCAATAACCGAGCATATTGATCATTACATAATTATGTAGACAGGGAATCAAACTCGTATGACTATCACAAGAATTCACAACAATCTTTAGATAGGATTAATAAGGTCACAATGAATAGGGTCATACAACACATGACAAAACAAAACAAAACCGATGGTCTAGATGTGTTCCACATCACATTGGACAATTTAGGGTTGATTTTTTTGGTAGATTTGATGTTGTATGTTTGTGTATCTTTTTCATTGTTGCATACATAAGTGTCTTGAATGTCCACTTTAGTGTGAGTTTGACATGGGGTCATAGTCTCACTAAAGTGGGGGAAAAATTGTAGTAACAAAAAAAGTATCCCTTTTTCCTTAGTCTGGGAATAATTACTATTAAAATGAACTTAATGTTACCTTGATTTAGTATTGTAATGCGTTTTACACTTTCACATTGAGTTTATGGCCCTTTTAGATTAAATGGAATTAATTGTGCCTTATTTATGGTGTTGTAAAGTGTATCTTTACACTTTCACACTAATCTAGGGCTTTATTAATTAATTGAGGTTAATTTTCCTTAATTGGCCCCTTTAATTCAAATCCAACCCTAATTAATTACAAATTCTAAGAGATAAAACCCAACATTCATAAATGATATTACACAACACTTAATTTTAGAAAGTGTATGTCCTAGGTTAGTGACCTAGGACCCATTCACCACTTGGTGAATGGGTCCTCACTAGATCCTAAGACCCTGTTTTCATATGATTTGTCACATGTTGTTCGAAGTGTGTCCTAGCTAAATGAGCTAGGATGCATTCGCCAAATGGCAAATGGGTCCTCACTTAGACCTAGGACCCCCCCTTGGGATATGCTTTTGGTGATATTTTAATGATTTCAAATCTTATATTTGATGTCAGCTTGTGATATTTGAATTTCAGGAATTAAGTGTAAGATATGTATAAATACAAGGCTATTTCAATTAATTTCACCTAGCAATTTTTGACTCAATCATCCTAAGAGTTCACAAGAGCATTGATACAACATTCAAGAGAAATTTCTAAGGCATTCAAAGGCAGATTTGAATAAGATTATTGTAGCAATCAAGAGTCATTTCATCATGTCAAAATATTTAGTGCATCATGCATGTTGTTGAGCTAGTGTTGTGATGTAGCATTGAATATCCTATTTAAACATTGTTTCTAATCAAGTTCAAGATCAAGATCTACATTCATTGAGGCCACTCCATGCAATATTTATGATTTGTACTCCAAGGTTTCAATTGAGGATTGGTGAGTTGTGACATTGCATTTGTTCATTCATCTTTCCTTTTATGCATTGTTGATGAGGTCATTGTAATCCCCATCATTTAATTTATGAATCCAAGGTGGTGTTCATGGCTATCTGCAAGAGAGAAAGTAGAAAACTTGCTTGATAGTCTATTCTACTTGCAAAAATAAATCCTATTTGCATGAAAGAGAACTAATCTAAGGAAAAATTTTGCAAGAATTGAAAGGATAAAATACTTCACACTTGCTGGAAATGAAAAGCTTGCTTGAATTCAAATTTACTCTAGAAAGTTGGAAATACATTGCTGAAAATGAACTAAAGCTATCCTATTTCCTCGGGCTAAAACAAGCCTTTCTAATCCCCCCCATTTGATCAACTTATTATATTGTATTTATATAATTAATATTCCATATCTACCCAACCAATCCACTAAGAATGTGGATCCAAGATCCTATTTTTGAGGGGTCATTTACAAAACTCTAAAAAATAGAAGTTGTTGTCCTCCATCATGCCACCTTTGTCTCAGTCAATTTCTTTCACGTACTGCTCCTTCCCTAATACAAATCACACCAAATTCTCAAAATAGTTTTAAGACCTTCCAATCTACTTTCTAGATCATTTTGAATTTTTGAATTTTGTTGAGAAACGAGGAAGATATCTCTGTTTTACTGAGATTGGGTTTTCCACAATTTTTGGGCACTTGATTTGTAGGAAGTCTTCAAGTGTTGAACGTGAATGAAGGAATTATTCTTTAGTTCAGTCGACCAAATCATTGATCCTTAGCATGAATAACATGATATAATCATGCAACAACATTTGAGTGATGTGGTAACTTGAGTTATCTTTGGTGGAAGAAGTAAGCATGAAATTTAATAACTGTGAGAGATCTTAAAACTCAACATGAAACAAATACTCATCCCATTAATTTAGGAATGACTGATGCTCCCTAATTTTTCATGAATGTAGGAGTGTTCTGGGGTTCTTCTCTATCTTCTCATTATTTCTTCAAAGCCTTCTAAAGCTATCAGGAGTTAACTGCTTCAACTGTCTAGAGCTCTCTACCGCAAGTGTTTATGAAGCTCTTTATTGTCATGAATTATTCAATAATGTATTCACTTGCATTATAGCATCTTACACACTTATGAAGTGATATTAGAAACAATTTGGACCACATAGATTACCAAAAATAAACCAAACATTTACTTTATATTCTACTTTAAACAAGCTAAAGAACTTTCAATCATTACTCAAATCCATTTTAAGACTAATGCATTAGGAAGAAATAAATGATTTTCTTTGATAAATTATGAGAAAATTTATGGTCTCATCATCTCCCCCACACCTAAAATGTTGCAGGTCCTCTTGCAACTAATAATGAGCCTCATAGAGTAGATAAATTCCTTTTTTTATAGTTGCTTCAGACAACTCTTGATAGCTCTTGAACAGTTCCAAAATAGCTCTAGATAGGTTCAAATTGCTCTTTAAATCTTAGAATTTCTTTTAGCTCCAAACAGCTCCTGAACAGTCCATAAATCTCAAGATATGCTTTTAGGTACTTTTTCTTCTTCTTTTTTTGAGTGGATTGAGTAAAATGAAAGAACTTTAAGTTGATTAATAGTAAAATAATAAAATAAATACTTGATTTTATCTTAGTTTTCCATGCAACCATCATGCATGAGTTGTAGTTCATTTTCTCCATGCTGCATGCAAAGAATTTCTTCAACTTTTGAAAGCCACAACTTGATCTTTTACAAATTGAATACCAACTCAGATTGCTTCATCATTATTTTTGTTGCACTAACTAGTCATCCATAATGCCGAAATATATGCTACAAGTTTTTATAGCAACAACTTGTATAGAAAAGTACATGCTTACAAACTTAGAGAAGAGGAAATAGCATGTGCAAAACACTTATTTGCAAAAGTCAAGCATACCCTAACCTACTCTACTTAATGATGTAGAGAGATTACACATAACCATTAACTGGTTCTGAAAAATATCTTCCCTTTCTCAAAGTATGTTTCCATGTGTTCAATTTTTTGAGAGAAGAGAATAAAAAGAAGATGAATTTTTTTTTGAAACTCTTGATGCTTCACCTTCCTTTGAAGTGGAAACCTTCTGTATGATTTTTGATTCTAAAAAATACATGGGTTGATTGGAGAAATATTGCAATCCTCCCTTTTGATCTATTGCATGTATGACTAGAAACAACTCCTTGTT
>VDFB02267182.1:0-28043 GCA_007258455.2 Sequoia sempervirens
CAAAACGCATAATGGTTTTGCTTGTCTTGCGATGGGATCGATAAATCTCCCTTTAAAAGTTGGACCAAAAACATTAAATGTCTCATTCACCATCATCCCGTTGTCAGACCAATTTCATGTGAAGTTAGGCTAGCCATGGCTTTTCTCAATGAATGTCGTCTCACTGGTTGTGCATAAATGTTTAAAATTTCCCTTTGACAATGAAATATTTATAGTACATCATAGTGGATTTAATCACGTGTCTTCACGTGGGGAATTTTTATTGGATTTCTTTTGGCTCGAGCCTATTGAACCTATTAGACCTCATGAGGACTAATTTTTCAAAGCATATCAAAATTTTAAGGCAAAGCGCATAACAAAATTATCCCTTAGAAATATGCCTCAAACCGTGATTGAGCCACCTATCCTTGATGAACCGATGATTGAACCAAAATCCCTTCCAAATATCCACGAACAACCTATGACAAATCCTCCTACCATTTCCTACAAAAGACCACGAGACAACCAAAACAATCCCATTGTGCCTCCTAAAATTAAACAAGTTTACAAAGCCAAAGAGAAACTGGTTGAACAACCTCCTATGGTTTCTTCCGTTCCTCCCCTAAGGGAAGAAAAGAAACCTATGGTTGACAAACCCGCTCCTACATAATAAAAAATTGACAACAGATTGAAATGAAACTGAAATGCTAGAGAGCGTAGGTGTAGACATCGTGCTATTGCTTGTATGTTACAAACTAAAGAAGAAAAAAACAACATAGAAAATCAAAATCTGAACTTGCCTATAGCAATGCATGATGATTCTATACCCTCGCTACAACATAAACAAGAACCTTCCAGAGACATTATCATTTGACCTCATGTTGTGATTAATTTAGATGATGACATTGATATTGAAAATATTGATGAACAAGTGCATAATGAGTTGAATTCATTGTTCTCTTCCATGAGCTTAAATGACAATTCTCCTAAAAAGAGTGTTGAACTTGGTATGTGTTCTAGTTTGACACTTGATGTTGTCCCTTTGGCTAGTTTTTCACCTTCCATATATACCGATCAAGATTAGGATGCACACGACCTGCTATAGGTTGACTCACATATGCCTTACCAGTCTTTTGCATTGTTTGCTTTTTCATGTTTCTTTATGTGATGGCATGTGCATAATGTGATCCCCTGTGTTTTCTGGTTTGATGTCTATCTCTCTTTTTGTGCATTCCGCTATATGTATCTACATTCTTCTCTATGCCATAAACATTTTACCTTTTTCATTTGTCTTGTATTTTCCTTTTAGGGATGCCACAAGGCATCAAGACATTTAGGTCTCTTCCAAGTTGAACCATAAGCTTTTTCTTTGTTTTCACTCTTTGTGTCATTCTTCTAGTTCTATGAGTATTTGAGGAATGATGAAATTTCCGAGCTCTATAACAACATTGTAGCAAAGATACACTAACCCCAAATCCATATATCCCTTATGTATTTTTGGGGCAACCCCTCCCTCCTTTTTCATGACGTAGCTTTATTTATGAAGCATATGACTTGGAATAGGGTTTTTCAAGGAAGCTCTCATGTCTTAGGAGTAAACATTGACTACTTTAAAGTAATTGCTCACAACAATGGTGTTAGCAACCGCTTTAAAGTGGGGGAATACATTGATAATATCTTTCAACATTTTGCATATAATTTCATGGTGTAATTTTCTTTTTTCTTGTGATGCATCCTTTTCTTGGTGGTGTCATTGGGTTTGATGTCCTCCAAGAGTGTGGTATTTCTTAGCATATGACTTTCCTCTTAGTGGTGATGCGACACACTGCATTCCCTAAGTTGTGAAACTTTTACTCTTGACTTGTCCTCTCTTGGAGACATTAGGAACGATGACCCCTAAGAGGAAGACCTTACATGAACGAAGTGAGATCCCCTTGAATAAAAACATTTACTAGCATTAATGTTCGTAAGTGTTTGGCATAACACAAATTGCTGAACTTGTGAAGCTCAAAACCCTAATTCAAGGCCACATAGCATAACACACCTTGCTTGCTTGTGGAGCCTTGCCTAGCATTGTGGTGCCTTATTGAAGTTGTCAAGAGTATAACTTTGATATGGTATGGGAGCCTAATATGATTCTCTCATTTGCCACCCTTTTGGGATACTCACCTAGTGGATGGCCTAAGGTTCCACTACCCCAGAGTGAGCACATGTAATTTCCTCCCCAAGATTAAGCTAATATAATACTATAAGGTAACTAAATAAGAGAAGCAAATAATAAAATAGAATAATTAAAGATAAACTACTCAATTTATAACTTGTCTAATGATAGAAATAATGATGAAGTCTTGCATTATCCAAAATAATATTTTTCAAGCTAGATACTTTCTTTGCTAATCCAACAATTATATTTACAAGAGGTAATACTAATAAATAATAATGATATTGTCACTAAGGAATTTTCACAATCATTACTTTATGATGATTTTGATAATGTACACACCCAATGTTAATATAAACAAAATGAATGACTTTTCTTTGGTCTTTTTTTAAAATCAAACATTGCCATTCCAACTTTACACTAATTGTCAACATCATTTATATTCATTTAAACTACACACAAACATGGAACATATTTTGATATGGTTAGTATTAAATCTCCACAATAACATTGACTTATCCCCCAAAAGATATTATTACCATTAAATCAAAATCAAATAGGACATCTAAAATTGTTAGTGAAGGTAAAATCAAGATTACATAAAGGCTGGGATATGTAATAGAATCATATACTAAAGACGCATTGTAAGTGTTGAACCAACCTCAATCTATTTACCTTTCCAAGTGAGCTATTTAATGCCTAATCATTAGAAATAAAGACAATAATTTAAACAATAATTTAAACCAATATTACAAGCATAAGCATACAAGAAATTATAAGCTAACAAGAACTATACCATCCAATATTGAACACCCTATCATTATAGGACTAATAACTCAACAACTTGAGATTAACTATGCATATTTGTAGTATACACACACAACTAAACATATATACACAATTCATGACCATTTAGTTTGTTAACGTTTGTTAGTAGCTATACTTTACTGAATTTAGAAGCTTTAAAGTTATATTTCACAAATTAAACCTTATTTCTTTACTTCATAACTCTAGCCAAAAATCCCTAGGTGTTTTCAATTACCAACTTTGCTTACTATACCTAGACTCTTCTATGGTAAGTTGTTTGAATCACTTTGATATAGATTAAAATATTCTTATTCTTGGATTAAATGGAGATATTGTTCATCCAATGTTAAATCAAATAAATAATTGAACTCTCTAACAAGAACACAATCTTGAAAATAAGAGGATAAATAAAATCAAAAATTTGGAACCAATATTTCTAAGCACTATACTATTAAGGCTCTTAATGGATAACTAGAATCTAATTTTTAAGAAGCTAAAGATTCCATGTAAGGGTTTTTTTCTCATGTTTCTATATTTTTCATAGAAAATTTCCTTCAAATATTTCTATTTCCTACATGATACCCTAACTTGGCTTCACTCAAATTATTCTGGTTTTCAATTTATTGTTTTAGTTTCAAAGTAGGAGATGGTAATGTTTTAATCATAAATTATATTTTTTTTACCGAGTTTCTCTGATTTTTGGATATGTATTACAAATATTGGATTTATAGAAACCCTTTAAATTTTATCATCTAACTCTTTGTTTTTTTATTTTGTGTGAACAAATTTTTAGGACCATTTTATGACAAATTTTTATGATAAAACACATGAAACTACTTTTAAACAAATTATTATTTGGCATAGGGGAAACAATATCCTATTAAGTTAGGTGCAATAGATGGCCATTGCACTGGGTGGGAGTGTGTGCTCAACACAAAATTTGAAATCTGCAGAGCACGTTGATGAGGAGGGCGACAATGGTGATGAGGATGATGGGAGGGATTGAGGGTTGCTATGTGGTGTGGAGGTGGCCTCTTTGTTCCTTCTTTTGGAATTTTGCATTGCGTGTCTCCTATTTTTCGTGGTCCTTGCGGGCTAAGGATGGGTTTGTGTTGTTGTGGGGCTTCGACTATGTGTGCGCGTATGTGGTTGCTCTCTCTACAGTGGTTAGGCTATGTTGTGGAGGGGTTTTTTTGGTGTGCTCTCTTGGCACCATTTGCTATTTGTGGTGGAGGAGGCTCTCCTTTAGGGTCATAGCTCTGTTCTGATAGATGTGGTTGTGTTGAGAGTTGTCGATGGGTTTTTTTTTATGCCTGGTGCTTATCACTTTTTTCCTCTTGCTGCTTGTGGAGTGTGGTTTTTGTTGGCCTTCCTTCCTTTGTTGGGTGGAGGATGTTCTTTGTGTAGGGGTCTCTTGTATCTACTTGTGCGAGGTCGGGTGAGGTGCTGGGTGTTCTTGCTGGGGGATTGTTGGTGGAGTTTGGTGGCCTTTTCTTAGACCCTGACTGGTAAGTAGGGTTGGATGTGGTTTTGTATTGTGGTGCTTCCTCTCCTCTTTCCCCTTCTACTAGTTTCCCTAACTCTCTCTGGCTTTTTTGGGGCTCTTTTGCCTTTGTGAGGGTGGCTTTTTTTCTTGGGGTTATGGTTTTTGGTTTGCCTCTGGTGATGTTGTTTGTGGAAAGTTCTTGGCATGTTTCAGACCTTGATCAAAGTGTACGGTTGGAGGTTGTTTTTCATTGTCTTGTCGACTTTATGCTCATTCTGTTTGGAGGTCTGGCTTACTTCTCCCCTGCTATTTGTGATCCCTTGTTCTTTGCTGTGGTGCAATTTTTTTCTTCTATGGGGGTGCTTTCTTTGTTTAGGGTTATGGTTGTCGGTCAGCCTCTGGTGGTGCTGTTTGTAGTGAGTTTTTGGCATGTTTCAGACCTTGACTAGCATGTAGGGTTGGAGGTTGTTATTCACTATCTTCCTAGCTCTCTTCTCTCTCTGCTTGTTGGATTTCCTTTCCCGTTCCTTCTATTTTCTATCCCCCTTGTCCTTTTGTTGTTTTGGATTCTTGGCTGGCTGAAGTGACCATTGGCCTTGGTTGTTGCCAATTTTCTCTTGGGTTGCCATTTTTGGTTGGCTTGGAGTGGTGGGTTTTCTTGTGCTACTCTAGGTTGGCTAGTTGGTTTTCTATTGAAATTTTGGGGCCTCATGACTATGATCTTGATTGGGATTGTGTTGCTCGTGGAGGAGTGCTCTATTTTTTTGTCTCTTCTCTAGTCTTTTTCTTTTCCAAAGGAAGGTTTGGTGCTCTTTTCTATGGATGTAGATTCTTCCTGTCGGTTTTTTCAGCTAGGGTCTTCTTTGGAGGTGGAGATTGCTTCTTTGGAGGTGAAGCCCTCTTCTATTGAGGTGAAGAGCTGGTCTGTGGATCGTGTGGGAAGGTCTTTTTCCTTTGGTTTTGGGCTTCACTTCCTCCTCTCCTATAGAGGGGAGCCCCTTCCTTTTGAGGTGGAGGTTGGGTTGGTGTTGCAGGTTGACTAGTGTGGTGGTTGTGCTGAGATTCTTCAGTGTTTCTTTCTGATTCCTAATTCTCCTATTGAGATGGGGGGTTTTGTTTTGTTGGATGGTACTGCCAAGTGGTGTGCTACTGACTGGAAGTTTTTGGTTGATGGTTTCCTGACTGTTCCTTGTTTTTTGCTGCTGGTTAGTGCTAATAAGGGGTTTGCTACACAGCCTGGCTGATTTAGGCTGATGGTTGCCTGACTATCTCAAGTGGTTCTTGGTTTCAAGTTCCCTTGTAAGTCCTAGTTGTTCTAGGTTGGAAGTGCCCCTCAAAACCTTCTATTTCGAGTGGATCTGGTTAGTCTTGTTGATTCTCTTTTGATCTACTATTGGTTCACTATTGGTTGTCTATGCTAATTATTTGTGCAACCTATTCTTCTTTGTGTGGGTTTTGGGTCCCTGTCAAAAGCTATTTGTAAATGGTTTCGGGTCCATTCAAAACTTGTTGTAAATGGTTTTAGGTCCATTCAAAACCTTCTTTTCCCCCTTAATCAAAACAATATTGTTACCTCAACAAAACCATCTTGTTTCTCTCTTGAAATCCATTGGATGAAAGTCCCAAGATATTTTTTCTTATTCAACACATATACCTGAAATACAAAGATACACAAAGAAGAAAAAATAATATGGGCCAATGGGCTCTCCACCCAACCATAGGATTGAGACTCAATCCACTCCCGAGCTAGGGTCACATAGCACTTCCACAAAATACTTCCCACATAGGAACCACAATCTAAGGTGTAACATAAAACATACACATTACTAAACTTAGCACATTAAAGCCACTAATCAAAAGGGCTCCTAGAAAAGTTTATACTTTATATACTTTGCACACCACAACATGTTGCATTCATATTTATTTATTTTAGCACACAAAAGGGTATAAATGAAAATAAACTAAACAAGGTGGAAGACTCAACCAATGTAAACCCCAACACACTACTTGCAACAACACAAGAAATTCAACATCAAATTCCACATATATTTGTTATAAGCAAGACCAATATGACAAAAAAATTCATTACAAATCAACAAAGATAGACGAGTTCTAAAAGGTTAGACCTCACCAAGAAAGTTTTCTATCCAACTTGAGGAAAAATCTCTCCAAGAACTCTCTTCCATTGCTCCTTCACAAACATGACAAGAATTCAAAATGAAGAATGAAGAAACTAAACATGAACTCAAGAAAAATCCAAAAAGAAAAAGAGAGAAAAACCCCTTCTCCACATAAATAGAGAGAATAAATGGAAGGGGAAAAGACAACCTCCTTTTCAACTTCCTTACAACCCTTTCAGCTCTAATTTTCGTCACTTCTCATAAGTGAGTAATTAGAGTGGGTTTCAGACTTTATAAAAGGGATTTTATGGAATAAAAATACCTCTAACCCATAAACCTATCACCTAGGAAAATTTTAAATAATTAAGACCACATAAGGACTTCATAAAACATAAATTAAGTGACCATTTAATAAAACAAATCAAGAGAAAAATAAAAAAACTCACATACACACAACCCAAACCACACAAAAGAAGGTTAAATCACATGCCCATGACAAGACTAATATTTCAAAAGGATACAATAATGAAAGTAGATATGTGACCCCCTTATCAACATTAGCAAATTTTTTACTTGTTTACTCAACCAAGAATGTGTATCAGTATTACTCATATTAATTAATGATAATTAAAAAATGTCATATTAATTAAAAATTCTAAGAATAATAATCAACTAAGAAATTAGATACACTAATCTACAAAGTAACATACAATTTAACACTCCTTACTCGCATGATACTTGTGATGGAGTCAAGGAACAATTGAGTGAATACTATTTGTTATCAAAATATCACCACTTATGTCAATAGATTATTTAACTTATAATGCATACTACTATAAGTAATATTGAATATCAATAAATGTCTTCATATTCGCACCTACCTGGATATCTATGATATGTAATCACCTAACATAATGTAATCCACTTAATATACATAGTAATATTACCAATAACCGAGCATATTGATCATTACATAATTATGTAGACAGGGAATCAAACTCGTATGACTATCACAAGAATTCACAACAATCTTTAGATAGGATTAATAAGGTCACAATGAATAGGGTCATACAACACATGACAAAACAAAACAAAACCGATGGTCTAGATGTGTTCCACATCACATTGGACAATTTAGGGTTGATTTTTTTGGTAGATTTGATGTTGTATGTTTGTGTATCTTTTTCATTGTTGCATACATAAGTGTCTTGAATGTCCACTTTAGTGTGAGTTTGACATGGGGTCATAGTCTCACTAAAGTGGGGGAAAAATTGTAGTAACAAAAAAAGTATCCCTTTTTCCTTAGTCTGGGAATAATTACTATTAAAATGAACTTAATGTTACCTTGATTTAGTATTGTAATGCGTTTTACACTTTCACATTGAGTTTATGGCCCTTTTAGATTAAATTTTCATTAATTGTGCCTTATTTATGGTGTTGTAAAGTGTATCTTTACACTTTCACTAAATCTAGGGCTTATTAATTAATTGAGGTTAATTTTCCTTAATTGGCCCCTTTAATTCAAATCCAACCCTAATTAATTACAAATTCTGAGAGATAAAACCCAACATTCATAAATGATATTACAAACACTTAATTTTAGAAAGTGTATGTCCTAGGTTAGTGACCTAGGACCCATTCGCCACTTGTGAAATGGGTCCTCACTAGATCCTAAGACCCTTTTTCATATGATTTGTCACATGTTGTCCGAAGTGTGTCCTAGCTAAATGAGCTAGGATGCATTCGCCAAATGGAAAATGGGTCCTCACTTAGACCTAGGACCCCCCTTGGGATATGCTTTTGGTGGTATTTTAATGATTTCAAATCTTATATTTGATGTCAGCTTGTGATATTTGAATTTCAGGAATTAAGTGTAAGATATGTATAAATACAAGGCTATTTCAATTAATTTCACCTAGCAATTTTTGACTCAATCATCCTAAGAGTTCACAAGAGCATTGATACAACATTCAAGAGAAATTTCTAAGGCATTCAAAGGCAGATTTGAATAAGATTATTGTAGCAATCAAGAGTCATTTCATCATGTCAAAATATTTAGTGCATCATGCATGTTGTTGAGCTAGTGTTGTGATGTAGCATTGAATATCCTATTTAAACATTGTTTCTAATCAAGTTCAAGATCAAGATCTACATTCATTGAGGCCACTCCATGCAATATTTATGATTTGTACTCCAAGGTTTCAATTGAGGATTGGTGAGTTGTGACATTGCATTTGTTCATTCATCTTTCCTTTTATGCATTGTTGATGAGGTCATTGTAATCCCCATCATTTAATTTATGAATCCAAGGTGGTGTTCATGGCTATCTGCAAGAGAGAAAGTAGAAAACTTGCTTGATAGTCTATTCTACTTGCAAAAATAAATCCTATTTGCATGAAAGAGAACTAATCTAAGGAAAAATTTTGCAAGAATTGAAAGGATAAAATACTTCACACTTGCTGGAAATGAAAAGCTTGCTTGAATTCAAATTTACTCTAGAAAGTTGGAAATACATTGCTGAAAATGAACTAAAGCTATCCTATTTCCTCGGGCTAAAACAAGCCTTTCTAATCCCCCCCATTTGATCAACTTATTATATTGTATTTATATAATTAATATTCCATATCTACCCAACCAATCCACTAAGAATGTGGATCCAAGATCCTATTTTTGAGGGGTCATTTACAAAACTCTAAAAAATAGAAGTTGTTGTCCTCCATCATGCCACCTTTGTCTCAGTCAATTTCTTTCACGTACTGCTCCTTCCCTAATACAAATCACACCAAATTCTCAAAATAGTTTTAAGACCTTCCAATCTACTTTCTAGATCATTTTGAATTTTTGAATTTTGTTGAGAAACGAGGAAGATATCTCTGTTTTACTGAGATTGGGTTTTCCACAATTTTTGGGCACTTGATTTGTAGGAAGTCTTCAAGTGTTGAACGTGAATGAAGGAATTATTCTTTAGTTCAGTCGACCAAATCATTGATCCTTAGCATGAATAACATGATATAATCATGCAACAACATTTGAGTGATGTGGTAACTTGAGTTATCTTTGGTGGAAGAAGTAAGCATGAAATTTAATAACTGTGAGAGATCTTAAAACTCAACATGAAACAAATACTCATCCCATTAATTTAGGAATGACTGATGCTCCCTAATTTTTCATGAATGTAGGAGTGTTCTGGGGTTCTTCTCTATCTTCTCATTATTTCTTCAAAGCCTTCTAAAGCTATCAGGAGTTAACTGCTTCAACTGTCTAGAGCTCTCTACCGCAAGTGTTTATGAAGCTCTTTATTGTCATGAATTATTCAATAATGTATTCACTTGCATTATAGCATCTTACACACTTATGAAGTGATATTAGAAACAATTTGGACCACATAGATTACCAAAAATAAACCAAACATTTACTTTATATTCTACTTTAAACAAGCTAAAGAACTTTCAATCATTACTCAAATCCATTTTAAGACTAATGCATTAGGAAGAAATAAATGATTTTCTTTGATAAATTATGAGAAAATTTATGGTCTCATCATCTCCCCCACACCTAAAATGTTGCAGGTCCTCTTGCAACTAATAATGAGCCTCATAGAGTAGATAAATTCCTTTTTTTATAGTTGCTTCAGACAACTCTTGATAGCTCTTGAACAGTTCCAAAATAGCTCTAGATAGGTTCAAATTGCTCTTTAAATCTTAGAATTTCTTTTAGCTCCAAACAGCTCCTGAACAGTCCATAAATCTCAAGATATGCTTTTAGGTACTTTTTCTTCTTCTTTTTTTGAGTGGATTGAGTAAAATGAAAGAACTTTAAGTTGATTAATAGTAAAATAATAAAATAAATACTTGATTTTATCTTAGTTTTCCATGCAACCATCATGCATGAGTTGTAGTTCATTTTCTCCATGCTGCATGCAAAGAATTTCTTCAACTTTTGAAAGCCACAACTTGATCTTTTACAAATTGAATACCAACTCAGATTGCTTCATCATTATTTTTGTTGCACTAACTAGTCATCCATAATGCCGAAATATATGCTACAAGTTTTTATAGCAACAACTTGTATAGAAAAGTACATGCTTACAAACTTAGAGAAGAGGAAATAGCATGTGCAAAACACTTATTTGCAAAAGTCAAGCATACCCTAACCTACTCTACTTAATGATGTAGAGAGATTACACATAACCATTAACTGGTTCTGAAAAATATCTTCCCTTTCTCAAAGTATGTTTCCATGTGTTCAATTTTTTGAGAGAAGAGAATAAAAAGAAGATGAATTTTTTTTTGAAACTCTTGATGCTTCACCTTCCTTTGAAGTGGAAACCTTCTGTATGATTTTTGATTCTAAAAAATACATGGGTTGATTGGAGAGATATTGCAATCCTCCCTTCTGATCTATTGCATGTATGACTAGAAACAACTCCTTGTTCTTTGAATCTTTGATTGGGCAACCCTCCTTTGACTTCAAAAATTTGATTGGGCAGCCATTCTTGGGTTTCGAAGGTCTCCAAATAAGTCTCTTTTTTGCAAGCTTTTGTAATGAAGATAAGATCTCTTCATTGTATTCTACACCTCTTGCAAGCAATATTCCATCAATTCTTTCCTTAAAGAAATATCTTTTGTTAGGATTTGGAGTGATGGTCCTCCAACTAAGGATATTTTGAAAAAAATAGCAAGTTTCCCCTTAGATCCAAAATTTTGGGGTTTTGATTTTGTTTTTTGGGGAGGTTTTGAAAGACACATCCTTCTTGAAGAACTTCTAAATCTAAAAGGCTGCCAAACTGGTTTTCCTAATTCCCTAATGAAACCTATCCCCTAAAACGATGTCAAAAATGATGAGGTCGTTGTAATCCTTATCATTTAATTTATCAATTCAAGGCAGTGTCCATAGTTGTCTGCAAGAGAGAAAGTAGAAAACTTGCTTGATAGTCTATTCTACTTGCAAAAATAAATCCTATTTGCATGAAAGGAAAGTTGCATGAAAGGGAACTATTCTAAGGAAAACTTGCAAGAATTGAAAAGGCTAAACTACTTCACACTTTTTGGAAATGAAAAGCTTGCTTGAATTCAAATTTACTCTAGAAAGTTGGAAATACATTGCTGGAAATGAAACTAAAGCTATCCTATTTCCTCGGGCTAAAACAAGCCTTTCTAATCCCTCCCATTTGATCAACTTATTATATTGTATTTATATAATTAATATTCCATATCTACCCAACCAATCCACTAAGAATGTGTATCCAAGATCCTATTTTTGAGGGGTCATTTACAAAACTCTAAAAAATAGAAGTTGTTGTCCTCCATCATGCCACCTTTGTCTCAGTCAATTTATTTCATGTACTGCTCCTTCCCTGACACAAATCACACCAAATTCTCAAAATAGTTTTAAGACCTTCCAACCTACTTTCTAGATCATTTTGAATTTTTGAATTTTGTTGAGAAACGAGGAAGATATCTTTGTTTTACTGAGATTGGGTTTTCCACAATTTTTGGGCGCTTGATTTGTAGGAAGTCTTCAAGTGTTGAACGTGAATGAAGGAATTATTCTTCAGTTCAGTCAACCAAATCATTGATCCTTAGCATGAATAACATGATATAATCATGCAACAACATTTGAGTGATGTGGTAACTTGAGTTATCTTTGGTGGAAGAAGTAAGCATGAAATTTAATAACTGTGAGAGATCTTAAAACTCAACATGAAACAAATACTCATCCCATTAATTTAGGAATGACTGATGCTCCATGATTTTGCATGAATGTAGGAGTGTGTTGAGAGTCTTCTCTATCTTCTCATTATTTCTTCAAAGCCTTAATTCTAAAGTTGTCACTTGATTTAATTTCTTCAAGTGTCTAGAGATGATCTCTATTGCAAGTGTTTATGAAGCTCTTTATTGCCATGAATTATTCAATAATGTATTCACCTACATTATAGCATCTTACACACAATTATGAAGTGATATTAGAAACAATTTGGATCACATGGATTACCAAAAATAAACCAAACATTTACTTTATATTCTACTTTAAACAAGCTAAAAAACTTTCAATGATTACTAAAATCCACTTTAACACTAATACATTAGGAATAAATAGATGATTTTGTTTGATAAAATATGAGACAATTTATGGTATCATGAATTGTTTCATTTCAAGGTTTAATTACCAAAACAGGGTTTGACCAAGACAAACCCTTATTCCCTAACAAACAATATTTTCTCTTCTTTGATGTGTGATTGCAGGTTTTAGGTTGAAGATCATTTGGAGAACAAAGTTGCAAAATTTTTCAAAGTTGCTAAGAAATTTGTCAAATCACAAAAATTGAGCTACAAGATTTATTTTTGACTTTTTGACAGTGCCCGACTAGGATTTGGAAGTATAGACATTGAAGAACAAAACCTAGAAACCATTTTTCTAGAGCCCTAGCCAAGACCCATTCACCATGTGGTGAATGAGTCCTTAGTGAGGATTGAAAAAGCACTTTTTGCAATAGGTACACAACATTTTACCCTCTTAAAACCTACCTTTTTATTTTTATATCAGTTAGGATTAATTTTTGATATTCAATTACACATCATAACCCTCATATTTGAATGAAATACAAGTGAAATTAGGTTCATCATTTGTTAATTCATTTTGGTGAACCTCTTTTCCTTTATTTTAGTCTCGACATAAACAACCTTATGTAGTGACTTCATTTTTGAAGACAAGCTCTTGTCTAAGCTTTTTACGAGATCTTTGAAAGATACAACCTCGGAATGGTTTTGTTCTTTACCAAATAATTCAATTCATTCATTTAATGAACTTGTTGATTCCTTCCTCAACCATTTCCAAGTGCACATTGGTCCGAAGATGGACTTGATTTAATACAATGAAAAAAACATAGGTGAAAAGGTCATTGATTTCATAGCATGTTATCAATTGCTTTACTCACAAATCAACATTAAGATTCTTGATGCCGATCTTCAAAGAATGTTCATTGAAAACTTGTAAACCAATTATATTTAAGATAATCTTGGGATGATGAAATTTACCTCCTTCACTCACTTGTGCATGACTCTCCGTGACTATCATAATTCAGTTAGTCATTGTGAAGTGAAAAATTCCTCCAACCATCTTGAAAATTCTAATTTGTGCCTCATAATAACATCCAACCATTCAAGAAAAAAATAAAGGCTTTACAAAATAAATGCTCCTCAAACAAATCGACATGCTAAGTCTCAAGTGGTGGCTATGAAAACAAAAAATCCATATCAATTAAGGGATAAGAATAGGAAATTCATTCCGTTACTTGATACCCTTCATTCCACCATGCTTCAACTCTTTGGTAAGAACCTAATTACCTTACCTCTCATTATAAATCTTGATACAACTAAGCCTTTACCTACAAACCATAATCCAAATGTATTTTTCCATTATCAATGGTAAAATGGACATGATACAAAATGATGTATGCGTCTTAAAAATATTATACACGACCTCATTAATTCTAATCACATCCAGATTGGCGGTGTTAATAATCAAGGAAATAAGTTCGTCGCCCCACCCAACCAAAATTTGCAAATCTTCACCAATCCAATACCAAGGCATAACATATCATTTGTAAAAGCTAGTGACACCAAGAATGATGTGATGAATATTGACAACATACAAGATATGGATAATAATAACATGTCTGATAATGAGTATGATATACAAACTATGGTCAACGTCATTGACGTTCAACCTTGTAAGGACCAAACCAACTTCTCTCTTGATATTTATTTCTCACAAAATGATATAATCAAACATGCACCTGATGGTCCTCTTTACATCACTAGAAAAATCAATAACAACCCTACTAATGGGATATTAATTGATCCTATGTGTGTAGAGAATGTGATCATCGAGGAATTCTTGTTTGTGCATGAATTCTACCAAGACTCTTATGGAAAATCGAAAGCATCGATCAAAACACATAATAATTTTGCATTCCCTATGATAGGTTCGATCGCTCTCCCATTAAATTTTGGACTAAAGCAATTAGATGTCTCATTCTCCATCATCCCATTGTTAGACCAATTCAGTGTGAAGCTAGGCTATCCATGGCTATGCTTCATGGATGTAGTCCCATTGGTAGTGCATAAATGCTTAAAATTTCCATTTGGCAATGAAATTTTTATTATGCATCTTATTGGTTTTAATCCTTTGTCTTCTTGTGGGAATTTATCATTGGATTTATCTTATCCTAAACCCATGGAATCTATTAAGCCTCATGAGGACTTCTTTTTCAAATGTTACCAAAAGTTCAAGGGAAAATGCATAACAAAATTATTTCTTAGCAATATTCTTGAATCCACGATTGAACCTCCTATCATTGATGAAACTATGATTGAACCAAAAGTGCTCTTCTAGGTAACCAAGACAAACCAACCATGATTCCTCTTCCTATTTGGAATATAAGAGACCAAGAGATAACCATGCACAATTTCCATTGTGCATCCTAAGATCAAACAAGTTTATAAACCCAAGGAGAAAGTGGTTGACCGACCCTCGATGGTTCCTTCCATTCCTTCCTTGTGAGAAGAAAATAAACCAATGGTTGATAGACCCACTCCCACACAATCACAACTTGAAAACTGTGCTAGACAAAATTGAAATTCTAAAGAATGTAGGCGAATATGTCGTGCTATTGCTCATTAGTTAGAAGTGTAGACATCTAAATTTGATCACTTCCATATGATTAAATTTACTGCCTTTCCGTCTATCATGTTAATATTAATTCATTAAATTAATATTACACCTTTTGTCTCATGTCGGTAAAGTATTTAATAATTAATACTTTGTCTTTCACCTTATTCCTCTCTAAATTAAATAAATACGCTAATTTATTTAATTTAGTCATTTTCCCCCTTTTGATTTAAAATCAATTTAAAATTCCTCACTTTCTCTCTCCTTGTCACATCCTCCATAACCTTTCCCTAATCCGAATTAACTTAATTAATTCATGATTATGATGTGCATCCTCTTAATCAAAATTAATGTCACATCCTCCTATATTTGCCACTTGCCTCTAACCTTCCATTAATTAGCCTAACCCAATATTTGCACAACCTTAACCAAGGTCATTAGCTTTTTTTAGCACCACTTTTTGGTCAATTCTTCCATTTTTCCTTTTTGGATATTAACCCTCCTTCCCATGAGAATTTTTAATTCTCATTTATTTATCCCATGTCTCTCTCCTCCCTATGTGAATTTTTAATTCACATTCCATTCTTCCAAGGCTTCTAGAACCTTGGACTTGTCACAATTTCCACATGTGACCAAGTCCCACCTTTTTGGAGCCCACCTTTTACCCTCTAGATCATCCTAAGAATGTGAATTTTTAATTCACATTTATATCCCCAACCACCTTTCCTTTTCCCATGTAGATTTTTGAGGAATTCCAAAATTTCTCAAATGTCCCTTTCACTCCCACTTGGGGACAAGGAATCCCTTTTTAAGGAAATCTCCTCACTCCCCAAGGTGCATGTCCTTTTCCCACCTCATGTACCTTCTTGACACCTCACTTACACCTCATATCTCCTTGTCCACTTCACCCTCCACATGTCAAGATGTGAGGGCTTGTGGGTTCTCAACCCACCATAGCCCTTCATCTTGGCCTTGTTGGATCAATCTTGACCGTTGAATTCTCTAGAGAATTCAAATTCTCCTATAAATACCCCCTCCCCAAGGGAATTTTCAACACTTGATATTTTCATAATTACATGCTGCCAATTTACATCCTCAATCCTTTGCCATCATGTAGCCATCTCTTTTAATCATCTTGCACATTGAATCTTGCATTTAGCCACTCAAGCAATCATCTAAGGAGCACACAAAATCATTCCAAGCAAGGGTCAATCAAAGAGATATCAACAGCAAGGAAGGTGAAATCGTTTGTGTCTTATTTTGTCTATTTTCCTTATCGTTTTATCACTCTTTTGGCTAATCTTGAGGTGTCCTTGGTATTTTGTCATTCACATTTCTTAGTCATTTCGCACATTTAGAGTGGGATAAATTCTAAGGTATACAAGAAGAAAAGAACAAACCAAGCCAAGATCAAAATATAATTCAGACAAAGCATGATGATTATATACCTTCACCACAACAACATAAAAAATCAATGGATATTATCATTAGACCTCCTTTTGTGATCAATTTTGATGATGATGAGATTGTCAAGATTGATGAGGAAGTGCTTAATGAGATGAATTTATTATTTTCCTCTTCCACGATCTTAGATTAAAAAAACCATGATGATCCTCCTAACAAGAGTGAATCACCACATGTTGAACCTGGTGATTATCCTAGTATGACACTTGTTGTTTCCCCTTTGGATAGTTATCCACCTTTTGTATATGATGAACAAGATTGGGATGTAGACGAATTTCTTTAGGTTGGATCACATGTGCCATACTAGCTTCAATGTTCTTTCATGTTCTTTGTATGATTGCATGTGCATAATGTGATCCCTCATATCATGCTACTTGGTGTGTCTTTATACTTATGAGCCTACTTTGGATGACCCTTGTCACTCCATTAGTGCAAGGATAAAAATGAAGAAAATTTGTTGTGACATTCTTCTATTTGTATCCACATTCTTCTATTTGTTGTAACCATTATCTTTTCATTTGTCTTGTATTTTATTTTTGGGGATGATGCAAGGTGTTGCTCGACATTAAGGTATCTTTCATGTTGACCCAAAAGGATTCTCCTTTGTTTTTATTTCTATGTGTCATTCCTCCTTTGTGTTCGTTGTTCTACAAGTATTTGGGGAATGATGACGGTTCCAATCTCTATTATAACATTGTAGCAAAGACATACATTGATCCCAAATTTGTGGATCCTTCATGTGCTATCCTAGGATTGCATATGGGGGGAAACCTTCCTTACATGATGAAACTTCATTTGGAAACATATGTTTGGCATAGGGATTTCCAAATAAGCTCTCATGTATTGGCCTTTTTCATCTTCTACTTTAAAGTAATTGCTCACAACATGGTGTTTAGAATTTTTTTTAAAGTGGGGGGCATTAAGCCTCCCACTCATTGCTTTCATAATGTCATGACCCTATTCAAAGTATGGTCTTCTTATTTCATGTAATGTGTCTTCTTGGTGGTGACATTGGGTCTGATGTCCTCTAAGAGTGTGACCTTTCTTGGAATATGACATTCCTCTTGGTGGTAATGCTATGGCTTACATTCCCTAGGTGTGAATATTTTATCTCTTGGCTAGTCCTCTCTTGGTGGTGATATCAAGTGTGATGTTCCTTAAAGTGAGACCTTTCATGAACTAAGAAAAACCCCTTTAATTATCCTAATCTTATGACAACTAAAACTAATTTCTGGCCACCGAGCATAACACAACTTGCTTTTCATGAGTGTCTAGAGCATTACACAACTTGCTAGCCTTGTGAAACCTATGACCATTTTGTGGAACCTTATCAAAGTTATTAGGGAGTATAACTTTTGGTATGGTTGACGTATGTGAGCTTGTAGACTTGGCATGACTTTCCTATCTGCCACCCTTTCTGTGAGTTCACACCTTGTAGACATATTATGTGTTTCTCACCCTATTTCCTTGGGGCTTACCTAGTGTATATCAAACTGCACTAGCCCTTGTGAACATATTTTTCATGGTCACTAAACATAACACAACTTGCTTGCCAATGGAGCAATGTGAGTGTGTTTTATGGGCGTGGCATAATTAAACTTGCTAGTTCATCCCTTTTGCATTGATCTTGACATCATATGATTTTGTATCTTGTGTCACTACTGCATGTTTGTGTCTCTTTGTGCTTTTGTCAAGGCTTTCCATGGGATTTTAGATCCTAGGGGCTTGATCATCCTCCTTTATCCTTGTCATCTTATATTTTCAATAGTTGTGCAATTAGATGTCTCTTAACTTATTTGTCTACTTTAATGTGAGTTTGAGTGTGGGTTCATACTCTCAGTAAAGTGGGGGCTAAATGTAGTGTAAAAATTTTTATACCTTACAATTTCACAATATGTTTGCATCCCCTTAATTAATTGGACTTAATTAAGCCTCTAATTGACCAAATTATGCATTCCAAATCCTTATTATTGTCATTTTTCGAAAGGGAAACCCACATTAAACAATTGCCAACATTAATTAAAACACCCTAGAAATTGTGTCTTGGATTTAGGTCTTAGGACCCATTCGCCCAAGGGAAAATGGGTCCCCTTTAAGTCATAGGACCTAATTTTTAATATTTTTTTGGTGGCATTTTAATGATTCAAATTCAAGTTTCAAATTTTGGCTTGTGGAATCTATTTTTTGGGAAATTAGATAAACACTTATAAATATAGTTTTTTTATCAATTCAAATCTAAGGAGAATAATATAGTATTAAGGAAACTTTCACAAGAGAAAATATTAGTGTCAAGAGCATTGAAGAGCATATTTATCAGTCATCTATAACAACAATCAAGATCATATCATTATGTAAAAGTTTATACATATTCATGTCATGTTTTGTAGCTAACATTGTGATGTAGGTTTCAAGCATTCAAGAAAGCATTCAAACATCAAATAAAGAAATCAATCAATCCAATTCATGCAAGATCCAAGCCTTCAGTCATCTACAAGAAACAATTAAGGGTTTGGTGAGTTGTGACATAGAATTGTTCATTCATCGATTCCGTCCATTTATCATCATTTCATTATCAAGGTTTAATTACCAACATGGGGTTTGACTAAGGAAAACATCCATTCACCCAAAAAACAAACATTTTTCTTCTCCCTTTTTATGTGTAGATTTATAGGTGAAGAAGGATTGAAGTTGACCAAAGAAGCAATTTTACATTATTGTCAAAGTGTCATCATTGTTGTCAAGCCACAAAATATTAGTTTCAAATTTATTTTTGGCTTTTCGATAGTCAAACTTGGAGAAATTAGAATATTAGATACAAGATCTTAGGACTGCAAAATTAGATTTTGGACCCCTGCACTAGGACCCATTCACCCTGAGGTGAACCAGTCTTGCTATAGAGCTCAGAACTTGCTTTTTAGGTCAGGTGCACACCATTTTTCCCTTCTTAGATGTGCCTGCAAATTGTCATTTCTATTTTTGCTATCATAATATTCTGCATTTCAAATGTTAGGTCATAAAATTTAGTTTTTCAATTCATTTTAATTCATCTCCCAAAAGTGCCAATCAATCATTTATGTCATAAGAAGAAAACAAATTTCCCAAGTCAATCCTATCCTTGGGAGATCTCTTTTTCTAATGAAATTAGGGAAAGTGTGAGTGTGTTCAAACCTTTAGATCATCCCATCATTGAAACCATTCTTCACACATTCTCATCCATTTCACGATGTTTTAGATATATGTTGGAGCTAGTTGCTATGTATATGTGATGTTCATGCTAGAGCTAATCACTATTATACTTATGATGTACCTATGAGCTAGTCACCATTGTACTTTTTATGTGTGTATAATCCATTCATTATTATTCTTATGATTTGCATATGAGCCAATCACGGTTGTATTTGTGATGTTCACCTTAGCTAGTCATCGTTGTACTTGTGATGTGTATGAGCCAATCACCTTGTATATATGTGATGTGTGGTTGAGACAATCACTGTGTGTGATCATGGGATTTTGGTAAAATATGATCCTTATGTATTTGCGCATGTTTGTACACTATTGATTAATAATATTTAGTATGGATCCAACACTTGATGACAAGTTATTATCATTATATCATAATTGACTAAGTTGATAGATTACACTTAATGAATAGTCATGGTTTAAAGGTACGATCAAACATCTCATACAAGAGGAGAGAATGAACTCCCTCTGACATTGTTAGTTGAACTATGAAGCCTTTGATTTACCATGAGGGGATACGCAGGAAAGGTGATTATAAACCCTTGAGGTTTAGGTTTGGGTCTAGGGATGACCCTAACTATAGGAGCTTAGCACTTTTGAGTGTAAGCATATAAGCAATGACATTGATTTTTTTGTCACCATGGTGAATGAAGAACTTTTGAAATCAACACTTTTGATTTAGATGAAAGATACTTGGTTGGTTAAGTTGGTAGTGATGCTAATTGAACTTATTTTTTTGCAATGCCCAAGGGGTAGATTTTACACTAAAACACTTTTACATGTGACTTCACAATCATATCCTACATATGATCACCTAGACAAGCTATCAAAATGATATAATATTTTTTATTCTCATGATATCTATTTAGTTAGTGACGGCCACCATATATTAGGTTAGTTTGGTAGATATACATTGATTATGATCATGCTTTTGTTGATTGCACTATTTATACTTCATTAGATTATCTATTCCATGTAAGAGAAATCACATTGATGTGTTATCTCATGACACTATATTAAATAATTTATGTTCACATGCCTAATCATGTTATTAGAGTCATATCATCATATTAGTGAGAATTATGTCTAATTCCTTCCCTATATTTTGTTTGCTAGATCATGCTTATCATGTATTAAGAGTTACACTAAGGACACCCAAACCTTCCCCACACTATCTCAATATATATGCTTACTTTACATGATCACTCAATGTATTAATGACATTGGTTTAATTTAAATTACTTGCATACTTATATGCTCACCTTACTTTTACACTCCATGTATATTTTTCCCTTTCCTTTGATTCCTTGCATCTAACCGATTCAAATAATTAAAGGGGGCATATTCTATCACTAATACTCTTATGTTGAGATTGCATAGTTACAAGTACCTACATAGAGACTTATCAACATGTCTAAATAGATCATTGCTGCATTGAAGTGAAACACCGGATAAATATTCCTTGTCATCTTATGGCCATTGCATAGAGTGGAGCATTGTCATAGCACTTTCTATATTATAGGATTTTTTTTTATAACCCTACCCTTTCCTTCTTATGATCATTGACATAATAACTTATTTTTCAATTGTGATTATCTTTACTTGAATGATAAAGCTACTCATTTCCCATATTTAGATCTATTTTATAGGTTCTCATGGAGCATGCATGCCAAAATATGAGCACACGTGATGAGATCTAAAGACATTTATTAATTTTTATGGACCTCAACTTCCTTTTATGTTTGACTATTTACTTAAATACATGCATATTTTTTAGCACTTATTCAATTTGAAATATATGTTCAAGTAGGATTCAAATGCACCTCAAAGTTAGGGAAAAAAATAATGGACTTTTTTTCATGTACTGAAGTCACTGCTAGTTTCATTTTAGGTCCATATTGATGGAGTACTTAATATAATATCATATTAAAATTGACATAATCTTTTACAGAGTAGGGCTCATTCTTGGATCCTTCAAATATCCCCACCTTTGTACACTTTCACCTTATCTCACATATTTCTATGCATTCTTCCACATATTTGACATTTTTTTTTCTTGGTAAATTGCTGCTAAGGGGTAGCACCCACCGCTTTTGACTAGAGCTATAAACCATTGAGGCCACATTTGGGGGACCTCATCCCCGCCATTCATCTACATTGCTTCTTGCCCCATTTTACCACCGTCAAAGTGGGATCTGTGTTGCTTATTACATTTCGCCTCGTTCTTCTTCCTTTTCTTTTGTACCTTTGTCCAAATTTCCTCTGACGAGCCTCCACCCATATCCTCTACTTTTCCTCTGGTTATTTGGCTTCTCTTTGGGGAAGTTATTCTTGAATTTCCATCCTTGACCCTATGACAACCTTCTTGCTGAGATTCTACCGAGGCCTTTGAATCAACAAGATTCCCAATTTGATCCCTGCTTCTTTTCTTTAGGGTTTTGCCAGGAGGAGTATCTCCATCAAGCTTCACCACTGTAGAGGAAGTAGCCACTGCCTTTGTAGTTGTTTGGGAATCGCTTGATGGAGCCTTGCCTGAAGTACTATCAACAACTTTTAGTGGCACATCAGCCTCACCAACCGACCCATCCTTTCCCATTGAGTAATGTTGGGGGTTGACTTCTTTCCACCAAGTAGCTTAGATTTCATGCCAATGTTTTGAACAGTGTGCAGCCATATGGCCAGTGCTGAAACATCAACGACAATGAAAAAGGTAATTCCTCATAATCAAGCAATTGATTCCATTCCATCCCCGCAATTTTCAGGACACTTGTAGGGAGATCTTTGGTTGTGTTTATCTCCACTAATATACGAGCGTAGGTAGTGTGCAACCAACAAACTACCAATGGCTTCAAAACATTAATCACACCAAAATTGAAGAGGAAGACTTGACAACCTTACCCAAAGTGGAACCAGATCGAAAGATTCTGTGAGAGGATTGAAGGAGGGATGCCAGGGCTTCAGTAATAATAAATACCGATCCTTCCAGCTCCATTGGTATTCATATAGAACTAAGTCTCAGTCCTTTACATTATCGAAATCCACCACAAAGAATCCCCTTTCCATGGGGTAAATCTCTACATCCCTCTCCAGTATAAGTTTCCAAAATTCTGCAATCCATTCATGTAGCTCTACAAGGCTTGGCCAAAACCCCCAGAATCTACCAACCAGCCCCTGTTTTGCAAAATAAGATATATTTTCAGCCACTTCATCAACAATCTCCCCAATGAAAGAAACCGTTGGGGAAGAGGTTGCACATCAGAGAGCCCTAGGAGCCTATCATTCACCATGATCGTTGGCCTTCACCCCATATCTCTCCGTCCCGCCATTGCTTATCTGCCAATTCTTCTATGGAGATCGCGACCGAGCAGACTTATCAACTGCCTGTCTCCACAACCCTGGTGAAGACATGCAGGTCGTCCCTTAGGGTCTGAGGCTAGATGAGTTATCACTTTTTCCTGTCCACAATTCATCCTTTCCCGTCCTTCTATTACCATCTAGTATGAACGGCCTCAGTTTGTTTGTTGCCTCCCATTATTTTAGGGTTTGAGGCTAGATGAGTTATCACTTTTTCCTGTCCACAATTCATCCTTTCCCGTCCTTCTATTATCATCTAGTATGAACGGCCTCAGTTTGTTTGTTGCCTCCCATTATTTGGGCCAGATAGGGTTTCTGCAGAGGCATAAGATTTCGTCTTCTTCCCATAAAGAGTTCCTACCTTGCTTTTGCTAAGCCTCCACGATTTGGTTGCTCTGCACACACTTGAGATTCATCCTCAGTCGGATCAAAGCCATGGAGAACCGACACAATGACGGGAGGGAATACTGAAATTTTTTGCAGGGCATCGGGGTTTGTCAAATACATTGCAAAGCCAGTAGTGTTCTCCCATTTGCACAACGACGAAGGCTGCCCGTCCTGAGGCCGAGAGGGAGGAGGACACCCTGCAGATCCGTCATCGTCAAAGGTCTTTTGCCCATGCGCAGTGCCAGAAACCCCAGCAGAAGCCTGCGACAACATTTCGGCAGTTCCCCTCATATTTTTCCACATATTTGACATTTATTGCACCCCAAAGTTTAAAAATTTATTCCTCATTAAAATTGAATTTTCATAATTCTAGGTCAATCCCTCAAGGTTTGATTAATATTCTAACATGTTGAGTAGACTCCTAAATTTTAAATTTTAATATTAAAAAATTATCATGTCACATATTTAGTTTTATCCACATGTTGACTTGGTACATGTTTTGTGTGATTTAATGCTATGTACTTATTTATTTAGGAAATCAATGTGTATTCATTCATCATTTAGGAACACCTAAGATTTATACTATTGTCATCTAAATATTATCTAGGAATACTTTTATTTGCAACACTAAAAGGAACTTCTTGAATATACATAATTATTCTAGAGCATGTGTATGGGTACCCACAAGAAGATGGGTCCACAAAGAAGGGATGTTTTGGGAAAGGGAAAAGTACCAAAAATAATGGGTATCCATTTAAAAAAAATGGGCACTCATTTATCAGCGAGATCCCAATCCTAAGATCAAAATAGGTTCCTGATATGCTTTGGGATTCGTTTCGAAATAGTTACCCATTTTGAAATGAGTACCCATTTCTTAAAGCTAATTTTTTTTTTTTTTTAATGATTGTTAGTCATGTTTTCCCAACTTCTGCAATTGAACAATGACTCGGAAAAACTGGTACTTGTTTTTGGAGCTATTTACAATGCCAAGCAATGCCTACTACCTCCTTTCATCAATGTTGTGAGCTTTAATGACCTCCAAGTTAGGATTTCAAGTTTTTTAATGTTTTTTTGGCTATATATTTAATGTTTATAATTTGAAATTAGGGTTTACATTTTGGCTATATATTTAACATTTATAGTTTGAAATTAGGGTTTATATTTTAGGTTATTTTATTCTACAAACTTAGGATGAATTATGTTATATATCTCCTAAATATTTCATATTAATAATTTATTTCAAAAGCATGCAAAGTTTACTAGAACTTAATTAGAACTAGGTTACAACCTCTAGTTCATAAACTAATATTTTCTCAATTTCACTAATCGATATTTAGCCTATATCACCCTAATTAAAATTCTCACAAAAAGTTCATACCATACAAGAAATATATAGAACAAATTATTTATTTAGAGTATGAAAGTAGACTAATAAATCTTATGCTAGGGTTTGTAATTCATAGTTAGACCTAATATTTAATTACAATTAAACACACGCATAAGGGTGATCCCACAATATTGGTTTACATTTTTTGGCCAAACTGGACATTGATTTTTTTTTCTAACTAAATCTTCACTTTCGGGCACCTATAGCGGCTAAACCGTGAAGAATTCAAAGATAATGCAAACTAGTGATTTGTCACATTTTATCTATATATTCTAAATATATTTTTTTCAAATTTTTTGGAATCAAATTGCACTTCTTTTTCCATCTCCTTCAAAAACTAGTTTTTTTCAGTAAACAACATTTTTAAGGAGTGACACTCACCGTATAATGCATAAATTTTTTTCCATGAAGGATAAAATTCTAATTCTTTTGAATTTAGATTTTTAACTATAATATCTAGTGCTTCCAATTGGTTAGATAGTGTTTTATTGAATATTTTTTCCTTAATCAAGTTTTGAAGTCAAACCAATTACAATTCAAAGGTAGGCAAACCGTATAACACAACTTTTTTTGTATGTATTGAAATTCAATTTTATTTTTTTGTTGAATCAAGGACTTCAATATCCGGTGCACTCATATTTTTCAATTTTTATTTTTGATAATCTGCTAATTTTCTACATGTGTAGAACAAAGAGATTGATTTGTGGTGAAAAATGTATGTTTAATAAAACTAAAAAAATAAATACATAATAAAACCAAAAAATATTAAAATTATATTAATTGGATAGCTCGTTCCAAGGACTACCATCATCTAGTTGGGTTTGTGAAGTCTCCTCCATTTTCATTCTCAACCCAAGCTTCAAAGCGCAAGATTTGGGACATTTGGTTTTATCCATGAGTTGATTTGGTACATATTTTCTGTGATTTATTGATATGTAGCTATATTTAAAGACAATCAATATGATTCACTCATCATTCAAAAACACCTGAGATTTATACTATTATCATTTAGATATTATCTAGGAATATTTTATTAAAAGGAACTTCAAAAATCATCATTATTCTAGAGCATGTGTATGACAATAGCTCAAATCCATTCCAAGGGTTTACCCAAAAAGAACTTGATGATAATGATGTAATAACCTCTCTACATTATTTTTAATAGTCAAGCTTTAATAAATAGAAAAGATAGATAAATCAATAAAATAAAAGGTAGAATTACATAATACTCTAGATAATATCATTGGGTCTTAAAATAAATCTATGGGATCAAATCTCAATAGAGTTGAGAGTCACTTTTTATTACTAAGGAAAATAGATTTCACCATTATTCTTTTTCATCATTCTTGAACTAATTATTTTAACTCACTTTGTGTTTAATTTCTTACAATAGCATTTATTACTTAATTTTTTAATTTCAATTGTTATTTTAATTAATCTAGGTCTATTTGTGTTTATGTGTATATAATTATATAATTAGTCTAGACTAATTTTACAACTATTCTTCTTTATTCAATATTTTATTGATAAAAATAAAATGAGGTCTCAATGTAAACAAGTAATGTTTGATCTTTTTAGTCATTACCATGTTTTTAAAAGCTTGCATACAAAATAAATATTTTTAATTTTTCAAATTTATAAAAAATATTATAATTTTATAATATTTGTAACTTATTATATTTTAAAAGTAATTTAGAGTTTGTTCTTTAAAAAGTCAACTATTATATTCAATAAAAGGGCCAATTTCATTATAACATCCTTGAGCTTGTCAAGAAAATTTTTCATACATATATCTATTCCATGTTGCCCTTTTAATGTGTACACACACACATAGACACACACGCATATAGATAATTATAAGTTTATATAATTGTTGATAGTCTATATAAAATTTTCCCTTCCCTAAATTTTAATTATATTTAAGGAAAAAACATCTAAGGTCGATCACACAACCATTAAATTTAGGGTCACCATCCCTTTAATAACATATATATTTAAGTTGAAAGAAAAAATATTCTTTTATAGATTATTTTAAATGTAAAAATTTAAAGTATAAAAATGAAGGAAAATTGAAGACAACGTAAAATTAAATTCAAGCTAGGAGAGAAAAATATTGATGGCTCTATTTATGAAATATGACAACCTTGGTGGAAAGATTAGAAATGGTACCTATATATACCCTTTTGAAATTACAAGTCTTACAAAGGCTATTTATGGCTTTCCCCCGTCTTCAAGTATGGTGGACTAGCTAAATCATTAGTTGTAGCTCTAGCCTTCTATTGGGACTTGGAATCACCAATTTCAATGTATTTGGTTGGTGGTTTTGGAGTCTAAATTGGCTCACTTTTCTTAGTGTATTGTTTATCAAGGCCTCGCTCTAGGTGGTTGTTTGGCTTGAATGGGAACTCTCAATCTCCACTGCCCATTTTGTGGAGATATGAAATCCTTTGAGTTGCTCTAGATAGCTATTTTTTCTTGTATGGAACTTCTCAATCTCCACTATCTATTTTGTGGAGAGATGGAATCTTTCAATCACCTTTTTTGGTTTTGTCTAGAGTTCAGGAGGCTTAGAATTGGATTCATGGTTTTTTCAAGCATTTTTGGTTGGCTTTTGTTGTTGGCACACGATTTTAGTTGGGGATTAACCTTATCTCCTACACAAGAGTGTCTAGATTTGGTATGGTTTCAAAATGGAAATTCTCTTTAGTATTTGGAGAGATAAAAATAATGTCGTTCTTTATAGTTGTTTTTATTGATATTCACTTTTCTTTGTATACTAAAACCATGATTTGCTCTAATATGCTAATGCAGATCCAAGTGTTAGCTAGTAAAATTGTATTGAAATTGTTCATTTTTAGGAGTTATTGGACCATTGGGGGAATGCCCCTTGCACTAATGTTAAAGTTCTATTGAATCCCCTCTCTCCTCCTTGAGGGCATCAATGTGGGCACAACCAACTTGCCAGAAATGGTAGTGAATCTCATT